>CAJUYI010002476.1:8479-31350 GCA_910591695.1 Galerucella pusilla | reverse complement strand
TCGAAAGTAGTAAACTAAGAACGGCCTGACTATATCAATCTTACCTTTGTATTGTCAGAAACAAAGAAAATAATGTAAATGTAATCGGAGGCTTGGAGAAACTGCTGAAAATTGTTTTATTCACAACCATATATGTCATTATGTCATTACTAACGTCATTGAAGGTTAGGAAGTGTCATCTTACACACCTCTACTTCCCGCCCTCACTGCCCGCCCTCTAAAATAATGTGATCGTTAATATTATCTATTTTAGATAAATATTTTTTATATTTAAAAATATAACACATTGATAAATATTATAATACCTATTTCTGGAAGGGTATAATTTTGATCGGGATATGATAACTGTAAATAAAATAGTATACAAACCCCGGTAGGAAGTTTCATTCCTGTCTCGAGATAATAGCTAACCTCTCGATAGTAATGAA
This sequence comes from Galerucella pusilla, assembly GCA_910591695.1. Taxonomy (NCBI): domain Eukaryota; kingdom Metazoa; phylum Arthropoda; class Insecta; order Coleoptera; family Chrysomelidae; genus Galerucella; species Galerucella pusilla. The sequence continues at coordinate 30,922 of CAJUYI010002476.1, read as the reverse complement.
ACTCTTTCCACCTCGGTGTGTAATATAGTATTTAATTAACCAGGTACTGCATAAAGCTACTGTGTTAGCGAAACGCGTCACTTTATGTTTAAATACAATGTAGATTTAACAAAATAAAATTGTTTGATTTCATAACTTACTATGGATCTACATCAAGTAAAAGCCTCATCTATTCAATTTTTGACAAGTTTAATTAACACTGTGCTGACATTGATACTATAAACTTCACACTACACTAGGTCTTCAAAGACCAAAATTCCAAAATTCCGAACTCTATATTTTTGATGCATCTTTTTCCAAAATCAATTTTGAGCCATTGCGATTAAAAGAAAACGCTATAGCTCTTGAAATAATTGTTGGGGAGTGGGAAGAAGAGCGCAGAGAAAAATGATTATAAACCCAATTTATTTTAACGATGCTTCAACAAATTTGTCTTTGTTAAAAAAACTTTCTTTTGTTCTATCTAATCGATCTCTTAGAAATCCATAGTGGAAATCAAATTTTATGTTTCTTAACTCTGAAAAAGCTAAAGATGTTTTGGAACCGTGTCCAAGTCATCTAAGCCTTTTTTTAAATTGCCAGTTATCTATCTATAGCATTAGCTGTAAACAAAATTATCCTCATCAGGTTTCTTTTTGACAATAGCAAGATTTCCTATTAGGTCTAAATTTTCATTTTTCTAACCATAGAACAGCTGCACAATATACAGGATGATTATAAATTCGCGATGAAAAAATTTAGAAGCAAATCTTTCTCAGTTCCTACCAGTTTCAAGAAATTATCTTCAAATGCTGCTCTATTTACTTTTTGCATCTGTACCACATTATAATACTGAGAGTAATTACAGTTTTCACTACTAATAGTTTCTGTAACAACGTGTAAAAAGACAGTACTGGGACTCTGCACAACATAGAATTCTACCGGTCGCCTTCTACAGTATTAATTACTACTATTATTCCAGTACAAAGCAGCTGAAAGTCTCACTCTATATACTGTCGACATTATTGTTTTATTTCTGACCCATTACTATAAAATATATTTAAGTTTTTATGAAGAAATCGTCGACAAATGACGTGTGAATGAATCGATAGTAGAATTCTATATTGTGCATAGTCCCAGTGCTGGTTACGTTACGAGTGGTATCTTTGTTCAAACAATCAGCCATTTGCTTTCAAATAGGTATTGGTTTGCTTAAATTAAAATGAGATGCATTGTGTGTACACTACCAAATAAATATCTATATAGGTTATAGGTAGTACTATTTACAAAACACACAAATGGACACTGTGTTGGGAATTTCCAAATATGTAATTAGGGCGTATCCTTTATATTAATTATAATAATATTTAGATAATGGTGAATATTTGATTGATTTTGACATATCTACTATAAAATTTTTATTTAAATCATTTTAAATTTTAAATTATACCTGTTTAGTTTTATACAGACACGGAAAAAATGTTGAAACGGAAAATTTTGGAAAACATTTATTATCAAAATTCCCCACAACTGATTTATGATGTTATTAGTTCAAAATGCCTGGAATTTTGACTTTTTTTTCTTCAAATATACTGGAAAAGTTTGAACTATTCATGTTTATATTAAGAGGCGTCGCTTTTATAATTTCTATTTTCGATTTAAATAACATGGGAACAAAATAATTGTCTTATGCTTTGGAATTTTATAACTCACGTAGGAAGCAATACTGCGGAATGAATGGCATAAATTGTTGTAGGAAATTTGACGCTCTATAAAGAAGAGATCCTATAATTTTTTGATAGAGCTACTCTTTTCAAAGTTATTCAAGATATTCAAGTTAAATTAGTAATAAATTTTGACATTTTTTCAACTTTTTGACGCTTCAATTAAATTCATGATAAAATTTTATGGGGTATCTTAGGTACAGCGTTTTATTGGCTATACTTTATCTTCATGCTCATTTCTTACATCTTTTATGGGTCGTACGTTATTCGTATCAAATTGGAAATTTAATCATACTTTTATTGTTTATACATAATTCATTATATTAATGGAATAATTATATTTTCAACCTTAAAATTGTTTTTTAAATATGGTTTTATTAATTGTAATTGTTAAGCTGAAAGATTTCTTCCTGTATTGACTTGTATTAATTAATGCAGATTGATGCGAATAACTTACGACCCATGAAAGATAATATAAAATTTTATGAAGATGAGTTTTAGACAATGAAGAGCTCTACAAGAAATATTCTATAAATTTTTTTTATAAACTTGATTGTAGGGTAGAAAAATTGAAAAAATGATAAAATTTATTACTGATTTAACTTTAATCATGAATAACTTTGAAAGGAGTGAAAATATTTAAAAATTACATTCTCTCTTTTTTGTAGAGCAAAAAATTTCCTATTGGATATCTTAGTCATTCCGAAAATTCTTATAGCACGAGACAATTTTGACTTTTACCAACAATATTTTCAATTTATTCAAAAAAGAACAAAAATACATAGATATCTTCTCATTTATGCATTTTCAAATTAAATTCTACTTCAACCAAAACTTTGTTAGTCAAATTTTTGGTGATCAGATATTTTGACGGTCACTGTATAATGAATATTTCATTGCCTACTAATCCATAATATTCTTATTTTATATTGAAAATTTCTATGACTCCAATATAAATTGTTATTTTCCAAATATATTAAACTATAACTAGCTAACGTCTCTGGTAACCAAAATTCAAAAACTTCTTCCTGTTAAGCCAAAAATTCTTTATTTTCTCAACAAATAAAATCACGCTGCCAAACAATACAAACAGTAAGATTAAAAATTCCTAATGTCTTTTTAATAACCGTCCTTGAGTTAAACAGTTTCTACCTGCATTTCTACTTGAACAAAAGAGTCCATTTACTTTTTTGGAATTGAAGTAAGGATGCCATATTTGCAGACATATTTCACAACTCAAAATAATCAATTTGGAACATCAAGTTTTCTACAGCTGAAGGTGAATTTTTAAGGAAATAATACAGTCGAAAGAAGCAAACAAGAGCTCCGGAAAATATGTGAGCTAAAGCTAAAAGAAAGGTCATCGCAACCAGCCAATACATTCTAAACAATATTATCGAATGGTTTCATAAATATTCATACATTTTAGTGTCTTCATACGATAATTTTGCTAACTGGATCCAATAACTTTGATTAGTATACAGAATCGATATATTTTGGTAAGTAGTTCATTAGGACCTTCTACATTATAAACTAGCTAGTCCAGCATATTAATATTTCATGAAAATAGACGATAGACACGAACAAATATAAATTAAATATATGGTCTGTCGCTTAAAGCCTCACAAAATGGCCACTTTCTTATACTATACTTATAAATCAAAATTGTCCGAAATAGGACAATTATGCTGTGTATATGTAACTGTTATAAGAATCGAACAGGATTTGTCTAGGCAGATGTGTACTCGGTATAAAAAGTGAATCACATATAAGTTTAACCTACAATTAACTAGTTTTTTTAGTATACTGTTTTCATTCAGTGGTATTGCCAGATGAGAAACGCAATTAATATTGAGTCCATCAATCTCCTATGTTGGAGTACGGTCATTTCGATCGCTAATCATCAAGATCCCTGAAGGATTGTTAGAGCTAGAGCCACTTATGATATATACTTTTAATTTTTCTGTAAAATGTACCACTTTTCTTAATTTTTTTTCCAGCTACTGTACGACATTTTGCAAACAAAAAATATAATTAGACCAAATCAAAATGAAGGCTATTTTATAACAGCTTTATAATTATTATTGTTGATGTGTCAACATTTGATTGTTAGAAGACCTCCAACATTTTTAAAATCAATCTGCTGCAGAAAGCAATTCAACTTTTATTAATAACAATTAAAAACCATTTTTTTATTAGTAAGTATGTTCGTTACAAAACAGTTTTATTATTGCTTTTATAGCGATAAATTAATTCAATAAAGAACCATTATAAAATGCTTTTATAGCAAAGTATTATTCAGAGCTGGCTCTATAAAAAGTATTTTATAAACGTTTATAAAATAGCTCTATAATTATTTTATAGTTTTGCTGTAAAAACGTTTTTAAAACAATTTTATTGACCGAACAGTTAAGCGCAACAAATTTATCGTGAATTAATACTTTATAAAACATGAAAGTTTTTACGAAGCGTCAATAAAACAATTATAAAATATATTAGTTAACTAGCGATGTCGAACTGCTAGTTGGGAATGTCAGCTGTCATTTAAAATATTGAAATATACCAATACAAAATTGGCATTGGTTTGAATTAAATAGAAATTTACAAATTCGATATATAGCTCTACCCCAAAAAATCCTGATATGTGTAAACAGATTCCCCAACTAGCAAAATGGAATTCTAAGAGTACTGAATTGTTGTATAACAGTCGAATCGCGTTGTTTTAAGGACTTTTTATTTTTATTAAGCCTTTTGTTGCGATAATTTTGTTTTTTAAAGAAAATTGTTGTATTAAATGATTCTATAGTGACTTTTACAATATATGCTTTAACGCATTATACGATCATTTCTTTTAAAACGATATAATACCTTATAAGCAAGTTTATACAATATCAAAAATATCATTTTATAAGACTTTTATACCTATTTCATAGTAGTTGTATAAATGATTATAAAACAGTCGATTAAGAGTTGTATAGATGTGTATTGAACAGTCATATAAGAGTTGTATAAACTTTTAATTGTTATACAACCAAACAGTTATATAAAAATGGGCCCTTTTTAGTTGTATAAGGATCATTTAATTGTTTTGTAGACCGTTATAAGAATTTTAGTATTCTATAAGATATATCTTGTAGCTGTTTATACAAACCTTATAGAATTTAAATTGCTACTTGGGTCGTCTGTTAACCTAACTTAACCTAACTGTCGACATATCTTCTGACAGTTGACACGTATGGTATCGATAATGGGTTTTCGATTGGAAATATCGATTGTTGCTACAAAAATAGAACTACAACGACCAGAGTTCTTGCTACTATCGACTATAAAAACGAAGAGATCACAGAATTTTCACGTTTTGTTACCAAAAACTCTAAAAAACTCGTTAAATTCAACATCAAACCCCGTTAATCCCATCTAAAAAATTCATACCCCGGCTTGATTATTTTCGAAGCTCGCCTATCCAGCACAAAGGACCGTTCATTAAAAAAGTGACATGCCAGATCTGACAACTTAAACCAATTGTTAAACGATACAAAACGTAAACCAACATCAAGATACGACAATAAAACTGCAACTTTGAATTTGGGAGAGTCGAGTTCGTTGTTTAAATCGAATTAAAAATTTATGCCGTTACGTCGACGAACACTTTGACATTCGTTGGGATCCTTTGTAGTCCTTGCGAAGGATTTGCTTGGGATTTTTGCAGCATCGGGGTTGATTGCTTTTGTAAATAAACGCTGACTCTTTGCTTTGAAGATGTCAGTGTTTCAACTCCTCTGAGAGTTCGATCTAATATATATGTAACTATTTTTTTTATTGCCCGTGTACAGTTCTCTGTGAAATATCTTTCGAATTACTCCAGAAAACGCCTTGAAAAACTAATGCATGGTTGTCAAATGCTCTATATTTTAGAAAACTATAAGTTTAAAAATAGTGAAACAAAGTATTCTATTGAAAAATCATCATCAAAGTAATAATTGTGTCAAAAATGATAGTACAATTCCAGAAATTGAATTAAGACTCCGTTTCACACAAGAAGAAGCCTTGTGAAGTTTGCTAACTGTCTTGCGCAGAAACCAAAAATTGGTGTTGTGTATCTATGTATCATGGCGATAGCTATTTTATGATTGGCATTTGAGGTTGTGTCTACTATTTTTGTATATTTTAAGGCGTTCAGCCAGTTTATCTGTGAGTGTTGTGTGTTTTATTTGATTTCAAATCATTCGTCCTGAAAAACTTATTGGTGCTAACGGAAAAATTATCCTCAGTCGAGGCTGACAGATTCTAGATTTGTGTTAACCTACAAAATGTGAAAACGTTACGCTACTGATTTAAAGTCGAATGTCAATTTTACAATGGGCACGTTTTTTAAAATTATTTATTCGCCATTGGTTGAATGACGTCCGTCTCCGCTGCAACGACATGTTAGAGTCTTGGTTACAGTCATCAGTGGCACATAAAAAAACGCAGTTGTTGTTGTTTGAATCATCTGACCACTGACAATCTATTTCTAAGTTGATTGTTGTTATTGGTTGTTGAATGAAGATACTTTGAAAAGTGTTGTAGTCATTTTAGCCTCTATATCTCGGAGTAGCAGTTCATCTGATAGTTCCACTTGAAATCTTTTCAATTTCTGACGCTGTTAATAGCGCCGTCAATACCTTGTTAACACATTTTAACTTTATCTCTTTTAATTCGTCCATTTCTTTGACCGCTTCAAAAAATCGTTAGTTTTTGAGGTTAAGCTGTCATTTTGGAAACCACCGAATTGATCCACCACCTCGATATAACGGTGGAGTGGTTTGCAATTTTCGTTGATGCAACAGTAATAAATGAACGCGCCATTTCTTCAATCTACAATCAACCATTGGTTGATTGGTGGATTAAAGAACGTGCCTAATATATGGCGCAGGTTTTGACAACATACGATTCTTCTTACGTGAAAAAGTATATCCTTTTGTTGCCAACCGTTTAAAGCAAATTATGGAGAAGTAAAAGACATCCGGCAGCGTAAAATACACATTCCCGCACTCAGACGAAAACTGTAAAATACCTTACCTCGTCCCGTTTATATTTTATTTTATTTTTAACTTCAAAACCAACATCTTAATTCTGATTAAAACTGACATCCTATCGAGATAGACCCAAAAAAATGGCTCGAATTTCACATTTTCTAAAAATTGAACAAAATCAGCGAAAAATAAGACGATCAATATATCCTTACGGCAGACTTCGGGTATTACGGAATATCGAAAGCCACCTGAGATTCTTTGAAATCAATCTTTCGACCGAAAAGAATGGTTCAAATTTGTGTAAAGGTCCGTGTAATTAGTCGAACGAGTGTAATACGATAACGAACGAGTTTTGTTACATTGTGCGGGTGCAGAACCGGCTTGGACATGTTTCATGTACGAGGGTGGTCTTTTATAGTTTCTATATAAAGCTATAAAAAACTGTACATAACCTTTTAATACAATAGTTTTTCAAAGTACTCTCCATGAAGAGAAATATGCATTTTGGTTTACTTTGGAACCCATTCTGGAAGCAGTTATTCCACTCACTTATTGGTAAGATTGGTCATCTAATTTTAACAATCAAGTAAACTTTTTGATGTTTTTCTCAAAGTAAAATTACTTAGGTCGAATAAATATGCTGAATTTTAAATAGTTATTGAAAAATCAAAGTACCAAGTCCCATTTTTCTGACAGCAATGACAGCATAGTTTAAGAAGTTTAATTCATTAGCCCATTATTTTCTACTCTCTCATTCCTACTTTAGATTATATAGATACAGCTCGCGAAAATCCTTATCGAACCGTCCTTATTACACGTACGACAAAGAAAATATGAGAAAAACAGCTTGAAAGAGAGATAAAGGATAATAATTGCATCAGCCGAATGACCTCCAAAATACCATCTTACAATTTGCACTTTTTCGCAGGTTAAGTATGTTAATGAAGGCATATTGTGAATGTTTTATTTTCAAATACAATGGCATGCGCTTCCAACCTGATCAACGTTTGTAGCGAAAAGACCTAGGAATAGCAGTTTAAATGTGAATTCTTTCTGTAAAGGACAATGTTGCCGGATGAAAGCGTTTAGTTTCACCTATTGTGCAAAAAAAATCAACGATAACGAGACAAAAATATAATTTGTACAAACTAATCTGCGCTTCTAGCAACAGCGGTTAAAATAGCGGGACAATCAACATTCGGCCAGCCCCTGGACCTGAGTACACGCCTCGATGCGCGCGCACAATTATTCTTTCTCTCTCTTTCAAGCTGTTTTTCTCATATTTTCCTTGTCCTACTTACGTAATAAGGACGGTTCCATAAGGAGTTTCGCGATCTGTATATAGGCCAGCACTCCTACTTTTGAAGTATAGGTCGCACTTTATGAGCTCTTTTGTTCCCTTTTGTACGGTGGATCAATCCCAGCATTGTCTTCTGCTTAATGACAGCTTGCACTTGGAGCTCGCAAACTTTGTAACTTTTTTCCATTACTTCCTGTCCTCTATTCTTCTCCCCCATTCACGGATTCTTATTTCCATTAGGTCATCAATCACCTGATCTTCCCAACCAAGTTTGCGACTTACCCTGGGTCTGGGGTTGCAGGCTTCTAATCAGAAATTTACTCGTACCATCATAGTCACATCGCCTTTATATTAGTGACTATACCCTGACCAATCATGTACTGTAGATTTGCTAGTAAAAACAGTGACTGACTGTGATTTGTTTGTATCGGTGAAAAAGTCACAGTTCGGAAATGAAATTGAAATTTGGAACAAATATGTATCTTTGTATAGATAAAAAATTTTTAGAATTGGGAGTGTTAAACACAACTCATACGACTGTATAAAGTTAAACGAAACGTTCTGGAAATCCCGTCCCTGTATACGGCACGGTCAGTAAATATCCTTCTGCATCATTACCGATTGTTCTCTTCTTCTTTCCAAGCCCACCAACCTTAAAATTCGCTCTCGGTATCGATAACTACTAAATAATTATCGAGTATCTACTTACTACCGTTTAATGAAAGACTATATAGGCGGCAGTGTGTAACAAGTCCACCGAGACTAAGGAGGTTAAATTATAGGTAATGGAGTGTCATATTATTTTACAGTCGATAATGTAGGGAGCTTCTGTTTATGGCGTCTTTGTTTTACTATTAGATTGTTTCGTAGAACTATTTCAAAATAAAACGATACTTTTAATGGGGCATTGTATGTTTTGATATTAATATATTTAAGAGCAAATTTTCTCTATTTAAAAGACTAGCTGGAACTTATTTTCACAATAAGGGGTATGTGTGTATTTTGGGGTGACATTCACAGAGACTTAAAAGATCTATTACTTACTACTTAGTTCCTGAGGAGAGTATCAGAAACTAGTAGCTCCCTTAGTCCCATTTCCCGGAGGAATTTTAGGATATCTGCAGGCTTCAACTTAGGTAAATGTTCCTCTTCTATCCAGTGATCTCCCAGGTGCTGTGCTCTAGGATTCTGAAGTGCTGTGCAGTTGGAAAGTATGTGGATGGAGGTTTCTTCTTCCATACCACAAAATCTACATTCCTATTCCTCCACTATTTTAAGCTTTTTCAGGTTCCCATTCAGGCGACAATGTCCCTTTAGGACTTTGGTCTTTGGGTCTTTGATTGTATAAGCCCTACTAGATCTTTCCTATGGTCAGATCTTCTCTTTTTCTTGGCTTTACCTATTTGTTCCAATATTACATTGGGGCTGATTCTGCAAAAGGGTTCAGGCCCCCAGAAAGGTATTTCAGTCCCCCTCTTTGCTAGTTCATCTGCTATTTCCTTTTCTTCTATTCCAGTGTGTCCTGGAATCCATAGTGCCTCCTTACTCCTACTTAGTTTCTGAGAAGAGACTAGTAGTTCCTTCAATACTATTTCCCGTAGAAATTTCAGGATATCTGCAGGCTTTAACTGTCCCTCTTCTATACAATAATCTCCTAGGTATTTTTCCCAAGGATTCTGAATTGCTGTGCAATTTGTAAGTATGTGGATGGAGGTTTCTTCTTTCATGACACAGCTTTAATGCTTTAGTGCTTTAATGGCTGCTTGACTATACGGGGTAAGTCCTACCTCGTATTGAGGCTCCTTTGATGCTACTCATTATGGACATCCTCTGGTTGGGCAGATGAAGAAGTAGTCTGGTCCTCATCTTTATACTATTCTAGTGGTCTCATCCATGTTGTGCTGTCTACGACTCCACCGTGGGTGTATTTCCAATCTAGTTTTTTCAACGTGCTGATCCTTTTTTTCTCCATGACTCTATGAACCTTACCGCATTTGATGTAGTGTTTATGTCTTCTCGAGATTATCTCTTCTGTATCTGTATCTGTATCTGCAAGGTACGGAGGGTGAGTGTAGGCTCCAAGCACTTATGCCACATGACCCATTGTACATCCTCCCGAGGAGTTGTCCTCCTAGGTCATCGTCTATCCTGTCCTTCACAGGAAGGTGGACAGGTCACTAGGAGACATCTCCTTTATATCGGCAGGTGTAGGTCAAGACTCACCGCACATCTGATTGTCGATAACTCCGGACACTCGCATAAGACATATCTGACAGTTTCATCTTCCTGCTCACACATCCTGCATAGAGGTGTGTCGACTAGCCCCATAGTATGGAGGTGTTTTCTTAGTTGACAGTGGCCGGTCAGAAATCCTACTGTTAAACGTAGGTTTTTTCTGGTCATCGCCAAATATTTCTTCGGCGCCAGCTTCCCAGGGTCGCCCAGGGTGATCCTGGTAAGACTGCATCCTTTGATTCCATCCCATCTCTTAAGGGATGTAATGTAATGATCTCTTAATGGGTGTAACGATTGGCTAGATTATCTTTTTCAGCTGAGTTTTGCTTTGTTAAAGAGTTGATAGTTGTTATAGTTTTCCTTGGTTTTGTTCTAGTTTCAATATTCAGTCTTGACTCAGTGGGCTTTTTTAAATAGTTCTCTTCAGATACTAACTTAAAAGGTTTGGTACTTTAAATTCCTCGTATTCATAATAACAAAATTGATTCTGAGGACGTTGGATTTGAAGAGAGTGTAAATATATATATTTTTGGCATCCCCTGTGGATTTCATTCTCGCCTCTTTGATCAATTTCGATCGACCTACTCTGGAAGCGTAAGCGGCACGCTGAGAATTCTTACAAATTTTCGACACAAGAAACGAACATCTGTACTTGATGTCAAAGAGAGATTTTATTTCCATGTTAAGAGATTCGTTTTAAATAAAGCAAAGTTAATGTCTCGCAATTTTGTTTTAGTCACTTTGATAAGTGTTGGGGTTAATTGATTTGTATCGAGAAATAATTTTGAATATCGGAGGGAGCTTGCATCTTTCTGTAACGCCATGATACACTTTTTTTTATAAAAATGGAAATGTTTTAATTTGAGATGCAGCTCAATTTATTTTTGAAAAATATAAGAAATAATGGAGAGAGGAAACTCAAGAGCTCACTTTAGAGCACTGTAACTTAGCAAGGATCATGCTGGCAAGGTTAAACCTCCTCCTTAGCGTCATGGTGGTCATTGCACCTTAGTGTATATAAAAAAAAGACTTTTTTCTACAACCATCAAAAAATGTTGACATTTTTGTACTATTTTCAGGTTCAAAAGCCATCAATAACCTTACCGTACAAAAATTTGCTCGTTGCTTAGCAACACTTTTAATTCTAGGATCAAAAACGCTACTTTTAATCCTAGGACTAAAAGTAATTGCATTTGAGCTCTCTAATTGAAATTTGAAGAAAAAAACATTGTCTCTTACAAACTTAGTGAAACAAACTAATTGGGCAACTATACCAACAACCATTCTTTGACACTTTCCATTGAGATACTTCAAAAATAAACGACGTTTCTGTATATTTGATGGCCGTAGTGCAACATATTTTCGAAATAAACGCAAATAATTACTGCCTATAATGGTAAACAAACGAGGTTTTTTGTTTTTTGTCTGCAAAATTTTTACGACCAGGCCCGAGTTCATATCTCCAATGTCATCAATTTTCAAATGAACTAGTTCGTCACAACGCATAGCATCTCCACTACTAGAACAACCTTTATCATCAAATATACATTATCAGGTGCCATATCCAGGAACCGATCTACTTCCTCCTTTGTAAAAACCCTAGACTTTTTAGGTATATATCCATCACTTTGCCTCTTTAACAATGCTCGTAATTTTAAATATTTACTAATATCCGTACCATTTTTGATATCCAGTGTGGATCGCAACATTGAATACTTTGACCAAAGAGTGGATGGCTTGACGGTCTTCGTTAAATTTGAGAAATACACCATAAGAACACTCTCCGCATAGTTTTGCACATTTTTTTCTTTACACCAATCCATGAATCGCTGATATGCAAGTTCATAAACTTGGCGAGATTTGCGTGGCAAAAGATTTAGATATACTGCTTCGGCCCTTTTCAATATATCCGCAGGTATATTTTCATCGTGTTCGGGATTCATTTTGAAAGCAGCGTTAAAACTACTACAAAAATTATATGATTAGTACGTCTACTGACGTCTACTTGACAATCAATATTTACCAACAATACCAGATATCCATGACTACCGACTTGCTATCGCTGTTATAATTGATAGGTGTTCAAATTTATTACCAAATTATTAACGATTTTTGAATAAAGCTTAATTTATTTCAATTTTGACTTGGTTGGAGAAAAAATAGTATATATCATACGGACTAAAAGTGCCTATTTTTACTCGCAATTTTGCATTCGCTCGGCTGCGCTGCGCTCCGCCTCGCAACTGCAAATATTGCTCGAAAAAAAATATGCACTTTTAATCCTTATAATATAATATACTATTTTCCACTAATAGTTGTGAAGTTGACAATTATTGCTTCTTCTAGCCAACTGAGAAGTTGAATTTCTCTATTTGTGGTTAATAATTTTTCTATCATTAACCTAGATCAATAATGGACACATTCAAATATTTTGAGAATTCAGGGATAGTAGTTCAACAAAAGTAGTGGAAAAAATTGTATATACACCATGGTGTAGACATTTATGAACCTCGCACCTTATTCCGCTCGGTCAATAATAATAGTCTTCCCCAGGTATACTATTAATTCCTGAAGCCTTTGCAGGATATTATTTCAAGTTATTTTCCTATTATTATTCGGACATTGGAAACACTATCAAATGTTCGAAATTGCCAAAATTTAATTAGCGGCAAATATTTGAATCACTGAATCACGAAATGCGATAATTCGACTCAGCATCAGTAACTTTAACAAGAAAAAAAAGGCACATCGGGAATTCATTTGTTGAGAAAATTACCTGGAAACTACTTCCAACCGCGATATAATTACAAGGTGCCGTTTAAAACGTTCTAGTATATTCATTTCAGGTCTGTAATTTGATATATACAGAGGGGCTTATTTATCCGGTAGATTTGATCAGCTTTTCTTCAATTTTCAGTACAACAAGGGTCGGATTACGGCCCTCTTTCAAATGACATGCGATACTCCTCACATGTGCAAGATATTTTATTCGACAAAATTTTTGGTTTAATTTTTTTTTTTCTGATGCGGTCGCGTGGGCATAGGCGGACCAAGGGGTAGGCTTAAACTAGCCTTAATTTTTTCTATTTTACCTTATATAAATTCCCATTTCCATTATTTTTTTTAAAGGAGCCGTCCCTTCGCCGGCACCACCTCAGCATCCTGGGCTTATTGTAGATCCTCCTAGTGTTCTGACTACAGCCTATTCAGCCAATCCGTTCCCTGTATTAGCTCATACAGGCTCTTTGCTGGCTGGTGGTAGAAGTCTTCTGGAGTCATTTGGGGTCTACCATACAGTTTCTGCCTCCTGTGGTCCAGCGTCTCACAGTTGCATAGTATATGCAGAGCTGTTTCGATATCCTTTATGCATCTTCTGCATGTATGGTCTCCGTTATACAGCCCTATGTTGTACAGGTGCTACTTTGTGGGAAAATGACCCGTAAGTAGCCCCGTTATGGTGCTTAGTTTGCTCCTATTTATTGAGAGCAGTTCTTTTGCTACTTTTTTTAATGGTTCTTTTATGGATTTCTTCCCATGTGTTCGCCTGGGCGTATTCTTCCAGTGTTTATTGTGTTGTTCTTCTTTCACCCACCCTTTTAACCATGACCTTGTTTAGCATCTGGGAATGCCCACAGCTGGTTCGGGTCCGTTCATCAGGGTTGACGATCCTGTTCTTGCGAGTTCGTCAGCTTTTTCATTGCCAGCGATTCCATTATTTACTAATATATCTATGGATGTGGAGAAACATTTTTATTTGTAGTTACCATTCGAAAATGTGATAATAATCGAGTTGGTGACGTTATTCACCTATAAACCATTCGATCATTAAGCCTACTAGATGATTGAACCGCTATACTGACACCGCCATAGAGTTACTACAGATAGAGGCAACAAACCATAGGGCGCTGTGCCAAGAGAAATGTCCGTCTGGACTCCGGTGAGAGAGAAAGAGATACACGATCCTAGGTATATTCGCTATTAGAGAAAGACAGCCTCAACCTACTTTCCAACTCTCCTTACATGATGGGTTCCGAGCTGGCTGTCTCTATGGACAATATACTTTGTTTGAAGCCAACATCTAAATCGATTCTCTTATTTCAAAACAAGGATAGCAATAACAGTGAGCTGTGTGTAATAAAAATATTTATTTATTATTCGAGGAATGATTATTGTATTTTATTTGTAACTAAACTAACATTACCTAATCCCCTCAGTAAAATCCACCTCCGCCTTTGATAGGTGCAGAGTATTTTTATTTTATTCTTTTTATATTCACTTGCATTCATTACGTTTGGTTAGCTTACAATTTGCAAGATAAAAAAAATTCTCCGGTATCAAATTTTAGTGCTTAATGATAATAAAAGAACTTCCTACTTGATGGATCGTGACATTATAATTAGAGGTATTCTGTATCAGGGGGTAGTTTGATTACAAACTTTTTTGATTTTTGTTCGTTTTTTATTAAAATGCAAGTGACATTTTAATCTGATTTCAATATTATCTTGTGCCGATATCCGATCTTAACAGAATATATAAAATATCCCATATAATATATAGAAATAATATAAAATAGAGATGTAGCTTTCGGTGAAATTGGTATGTTTGCAAGTATCTATGCATGCTCCGACTACCTAAAGACAACAAATACAAAACAAAAATGTGACCTTACAATATCGAAGCAAGTTACAACTTTCAAGCAACACCTAGAAAGAAAACGTGGTCACCACAGTATACCCCCGTCGTCACTCCATCCTCTCCAAGCCAGTTTAATAAAGGACCACGCGCGCGTCATCGTTGGGTTTATTAGCTCAACAGTAGGCAAGACGGCGCGAGGAGAGGTTCGGCGATTGCATCAAGCGAAGTCGCTTGAATTTTATTCTCATGTCCGTTATTTTTGTGCGATTAATCCTAAAGGTACTTTTTCCTCCACATTCGCCAGTCGCTAGTAGCCGCGAAGAAGTAGCGACGACCTATTCGCCAAGACACCTAATCATGTATTTAAACGGCAATGTTTTCCTACTCGCTACTGAGTAGCTGCTACCAAAATTAAGGAGCATTGTCCCTGGAGCGACTCTTGTGATAGTAGCTGAGCGACAGTAGCTCAGCGATAGTAGCTAACCACGTCATTGCCGCTGAAGCGATTGTTCTAGAGCGATTCTGGTTCATTTGTTTGCTGACGTGCGAGTGAAGTGGTACCATGAGTTCGATGCAGAAGAAGTTGTTTTTGAAATACCTTTTGGTTGAGGAAGTTGACGATGAAGAAGTGATAGAAATGCTATTTGCGCCACGAGTTGTTACACATGACCATCACATGACATATTTGCAGCAAGACAGACATATGACATCGCGGACTTTTCTGTAGATCTTTATTTGCGAATAGCGAATACTGGAGTCTAGGACATCACTATACTCGATTTGAAATTGGTTGATAGTAATAAATCATTTTTAGCAACCGATTCCATAGGCGCACCTACCTGACGTGCCGGTTTGAACCCTATTTATAGTAATCATTATTGTCATAACAGGTAAAAATAATTATGCCGAGAATTCCGGGAACAATTAATACACAATGTTACTTCAGGTTGTTACGAAAAAGAGAGGTAGGTAGGTAGGTACCTCTACTTATTGGTATAAAACTGTGAGTCATTTTAAGAGCGAACAAACCTAATGCGAGTATTCTAGGACACACATTTGGGTAATTTTTGAAAATGGAGAGTCTTTCAGGATTTATTCCAGTTAAGCGAGCTGCGAAATCAGCGCTAAGCATTAGTGAAAAGATTATTGTGCTTAATGTATTTAATGCACTTAGATATCAAAAAAGTGCAATAAGTATCGATTCTACAGTGGAACTTTGTTCAAAGATGACAGGTATTGGAAAAGCAACCATCTACAGGCTGATGCGGGAAGAAAAGACAGGAACCGTGACGCCACCAAAACCATCTCCAGGAAGGCGAACAATACCGATCGATGAGGACGAAAAGGCCATCATAAGACGAAAGGTGCATTCATTCTATTTCAATAAGGAGATCCCTACTTTGGATAGAGTTTTAGGGGCAGTAAAAGAAGACTTTCCTGCAATCAAGAGAGATAAACTATGGAAAGTTCTAAGAGAAATGAATTTTAGATGGGAAAAACATAGTCGGAAGTCTCATTTGCTGGAAAAAGATGAAATAGTGTGTTGGAGACGTAATTATTTGAGAAAAATAAGACAACTTCGCAATGAAAACAAAACAATTTTCTATTTGGACGAAACATGGCTGAACGAAGGCTACACAGTTGGAAAAATATGGACAGACAAAAATGTGACTTCTCACCGGCAAGCATTTTTAGACGGTCTATCAACAGGAATAAATCCGCCCTCTGGAAAAGGAAAACGATTAATTATAACTCACATCGGTAGCTCCAATGGCTTTTTAGAAGGTGGACTATTATCATTCCAATCAGTTCGTACAGGCGATTACCACGAGGATATGAATGCTGATGTTTTTGAGGAGTATTTCGAACAAATGATAGAGCTGATTCCACCTGGCTCCGTCATTGTGTTAGATAACGCTCCGTATCACTCCAGAAGATTGGAGAAGATGCCTACAACTGCTTGGCGAAAAGCAAAAATTATCGAGTGGCTTGTGGAGAAACAAATACAATTTGATTACAATATGGTTAAAAAGGAGTTGCTATCAATTGTAAACACCCATAAACATCGGTTTCAAAAATATGTTGTTGACGAAATGGCCAAAAAACAAAATATAATAGTGCTTCGGCTCCCCCCCTACCATTGCGAATTGAATCCGATCGAACTGGTATGGGCTCATGTGAAAGGTTATGTGGCTAGAAAAAATACCACTTATAAAATAAGTGATGTTCAAAAACTCTTTGAAGAAGCGCTTCAAGAAGTCAACGCGGGGAAGTGGCAAAGATGTATAGAGCATGTAATAAAGGAGGAGGAAAAAATGTGGCAATTGGATAGTTTACTGGAGAAAACGGTCGAACCACTTATTATCAATTTAGAGGAAGAAGACAGTCCCTCAGATATTTCATTTTCTGATGATGATTAATTTAAAGCGAAGAAATGTAATGACTTACTATAAATTTTATAGACTTTCAAATAGAAACATTTTTCCAAATTTACTTGTTTATTGGTTGCTTTATTGTTATTAGTATTATATTTATTCAAATACAAGGGTAACAAATTATGCCACACATCCGAATGTTCACTAAATTATATAATTATTGTGTTTAATATAAACTTAAACCCACCCGAAAGCACGTGCATGAGTGCAAAACATCACAGGTAGGATCCTACCGCTTATTGTTCGAGCCTCGGGTTAAGCTTTGTATTCGACGCCCTTATCAGATCTATAGGAATGGAAAGTTTAATAAATGCAAAAGGGTCTATACTTTCAATGTATATACTATTAAAAACTTGGCGATTTAGGTGGACCACTTTGTATACGTGTTTGACGGATTTTAATGATTTATTACTATCAACCAATTTCAAATCGAGTTATAGCTCGCAAGCGACATGGCGGATGGAAATCTGCAACCATTGCGGAAAATTATGTAGCAGAGAGCGTCAAGAATAAAAAGAAAGTTGCAAATAAAATTTAATAAGTTATAACGAAGACAGAAGTCTCCTGCAGTACTTCAAAACTTGATCAGAGATGGAGAAATTATGGAGTCGGGCGACAATCGACACCTTTTTGGTAATTGCTACTCACAGAGTCAAAATGCTTTGTTTACATTATAGGAGAAAAAATATGATATATTACAGATAAAGGATTTATCAGATTTTTACGATGAAAAGACATTTTTAGTTACTTTCCTGCTTATCAGAATAAATATTAATTTACCAACCGTAAATACAATTTATCCTCAACAGCCAGGGCAATTTACAGCTAACGGGTTGGCAAAACTTCAACATGTTGTCAGATCAACTGGTAAAATTCCCCAGTTTGTTTTGACGTTTATTGACATTTGATCATCGCCTAATATTCACAAGTTTTTTTGGTGCTTTTAAATTCATTGTTTCTTTAAGATTTCAAAGAACAGTTATTTTCATAACTAGTTATTTAGGCAAATCTGCAGTGTGTAGTTAATAAAATGCCGAAGCAGCTAAACAGTAAATGTCAAGTTATTTTAAGCGAGAATGCCGAAATGGGGCACCGCTTCTCTCGCTTACTGCTGTAAGAGACTTAAGTAAAAGTATTCGTTATTTTTATTCATTATTATTAAGAAGTGTCAAAAGTGAAAACACTCAAAACATTGTTTAATACTTTTGTTAGGTTCTGTTTCAGAAATTTTTGTAGAGAAAAAATGGCAGCTTTATTGATTGCTATTGAAAATTTAGAAAATCAAGAAATGTATCAGCGGCCTCGAGAGAGACGAGGAATATATAGAAGCGCTTTCACATTTTTATCTGACAGAAAGTTTATTAAAACGTTCAGATTAACTAAAGAATTAGCTAGAGAGCTAATCATTATTCTAGAACCCTTAATAGAACAAGGGAATCGAGCAAGTGCATTATCTCTTGAAGAAAAGGTATTTTTTTCCATTGTATCAATAATTTTTTATGGTTTCACTTTCCATGTTTATCTTGTTATTCTTGCTCTACATTCGAGTAAGTACATTCTACATTCTAACTTCTAACAAATAACCAAATCATTACTGTCATCACAGATCATATAACTACTACTGTCATTTCATTATTTTACAACTTTACAAGAGAAGTGGCATGGAACAGGATATAATATCGAGATTTTGGTGTTGCCAGTTCATGTTATTCGACAAAATTTATCTCATGCGACTTAGATGTCGAACCCATTAGAGAATGCCAGATGCCAATGTTGTGCGACAATTTCTATCGACATATGTCGAATACGACAAATGTCATTCGACATTCGAGAATAGGCCCCCAGATCGACTTTTCGTTAAGTAGAGAAAAAAACTACAGCTTGGCAACATCACAATATTATTTTGTTTTGCAACGTCATCGTCTTTTTATAGTAAATAAACTATACTTAATTTTTTTTTCTTTTTCATCCACTCCAGTTAAAAATCATACTATACACGTCATCATATATTTCTTTTCGTTTTTCACATCCATTTAAAAATCCCCAAAGCGTTTCCATCGGTTATATAAACGTCACGTTCGATTAAGGTTTGTATTCCAGGCAAAGGTTGCATTCATTGTGGCGACACCGTCTGAAAGGTGGACATGTCAAAACCAACACATATATCCGCCTATAAATGGACTAAAATTTAATCTTCCACTCTGAATTCATGGAAATTACTGTTCGAGTCTCCCACATAATTTTAGCGACCCCGTCCGATGCCGCCCGCTTCCATTTTCCACGAATCGATTTCCATTGTGTCGAATGATACGGATGTTTTGTGAGTTTGTTCTTTCGTTTGGTTGGCAGCAATCGCTTGATTGTTTGTCTGATGACCCGAATGTGCATATTTGTTATTTGAATTTCACAATGATTTTGATCAATTCGGTGGACATGGAATTTTCTTTTATTTTTTGTTAAAAATGACCAAAGTTTCTTATAGTACTGTTCATGAATATTTTGAACAAAAGATTCTATTGAGCGGCCAGCTATATCACAACACCTTAGATTAGATTAGATTAGAATTGGGGTGGCTTTTTGTCCTATCCCACTGTGACCTTTGCAGATCTATTGTGTTCATCCCCATATTTAGAGCTCGATATCTAGCTTTATTCTTTTCATTAGACTTAATAGCCTAAATACCGCCTCCCTTGCCATCGGTTTTTTTCTCCGAGTTAGTGAGACCGCACCCTTGCTAGGTCCTCGCACTCACAGAGTATGAGCTCCGCGGTTTCGTCTTCTTCCTGGCAGAACCTGCATAGGCTGTCATCTGCTAGGCCAATTGTGTGCAAATGTTTCCCCAGCCTACAATGTCCGGTCAGCATTCCCACCATCATCCTCGTCGTTTCTCGACTTTGACATAGTAGGTCGTTTGACAGTTTGGCCGAAGGAATAATTTTGCGTGCCTTTGTCCTGGGGTTTCATACCACCAGCGCAACGCCTGGTTATTTATCCATTTCTGGAATGTCTCTTTACTTATGCATTTGGCAATTCCACAGGAGGGTTCTGGCCCTATCATGACCTCCGTTGCTCCCAGCTTGGCTAATTCATTGGTCTTTTCATTTCCTTTTATCCCTTGGTGGCCTGGTACCCAGGCTAGGGTCACTCTATAATGACTACCTAGTCTATTGAGGGCCTTGCGACACTCCCACACCAGATTTGATGTTATCCTATATTATGAGCCTATCGCCTTAAGTGCTGCTTGGCTGTCGGAGTATTATAGATGGCGATTCTTCGGTTATATTGTTATATATATATATTATCTACCTCCTGTCTCATCAACTTTTCTGCACAGCATTGCACCGCCATTACCTCTGCCTGAAAAACAGTAGCATATTTCCCTAGGCTTAGAGAGATCGTGATCTTCTCTTGTACCCCATATATTCCGGCTCCTACTACAGAGTCTGTTTTAGAGCCATCAGTGTACCAGTTGAGATTCGCTGTTATAGGAGGCCCTGCTTTCCAGTCTTTTTTCTCTGGAACACCTTACACTTACCATAGTTCCAAATTTTCTTTTATTGTCATCCGTTTTTGAATGATGTAGAAAATGAACAAATGGGACATTCAAAAATAAGATTAATTTAAATTAAACAAAAAACTTATGCAACTTGCAGTACAGGTACGTCTCTAGTTTAAACGTGAAGTTGTCGATAGACTTGTAGTATTCCCTTTACTGTTCCATGTTTCAGCTACTTTCTTCTTCTTTTTTCCTTTATTGGGATGTTTGTCCTTGTTCAGGACAAACATGTTGACATCTAGCACTGTGTTTTTTAACTTGTTCAATTTGAATTTGAAGCATTTTATTAATAAAAGATATAAAGCTTAAACTCGAACTACTTAATCAGAAATTTAAATCAAGATGGAACCATATGCGATTGCAAACAACTAACTGTCACTCTAACTCATGCTTCTTATTTTTCCTTAATGACTTGGGTGACTACACTACTCACTCTTATGATTATTTTGTTCCATGTCAAAATATGTGACCAAATATCGTTAAAAGAATCTATTTTTAGTTGAACACGCTATTGCACGTTGCTTGCGAAGTATAGTTTAGAGAGTGTATAGATTATATTAAATGAATGGTTAATCTTGATGATCCCGGTCGGGATATTGGAGCAAACTTGTTAAATAATTGTATTGTCATGGAATGTTGATAAAAAATAGTTCTTGTTCTTTTCAACATTGATAATTTAATTTCCACTACACATTCATCATAAATAGCATTTGGAGGAGCTCCTCTAATTGGGTAGTCTGCTGTTAAAAAAATCTCCGTAACTTTTTCCAGCAGACCAGGAATAAAATAAAACATCTGGAATCACCCTGTATATCATTTGAGAGAGCATGTATTTATGAAAATATTGACATTTTTAATCATTCTGGCCGGAAAACAGCCAGAAACGATGTGTTTTTTATTAAAAAAACTCCATAATCATTAGCAAGTCCACTTCTGGAAGATTCAATGAGTCTGTTTTTTTTGAAATTAGGTCCACACTTTATTTTATGAACACAAACATTTTGTGAGTAATTCAAAATAAATAAATTCTACGCAAGGCACGTTACAGTCAGAAGCGTAATGTTTGTGCACATTAACTTCCATATGCGGTGACGTCACAATCATGTTTTCGCCCCGCTACGGTATGCTTGATTAATTGGTTGTATTGGGAGAACGACATATTCTATTCAAATGAAATTTTCAGAATCATATTTTTATCCTTAGTACTTTGTTTGACGACAGTTAAAAATGATTTAAAAATTTCAGTAAACGAGCCCATTCTATTATTTTTCACCAAATAAATAGTGTAGACGAAACAAAAATAATTGTACAGATATGTGAAACAATTTTGGTCGATTGTAGCTTATTTTTTATGAGACGTGTACTTTAGATTTCTGTAAAATTTTGAGAAACAGGTCTAGTTGATCAGACAGTAAATATAAATTTTACAGTATTGCAGATATACAATCAATGAACTGATACTGAAATCGGACTGAATACTGAATAAATACTACTTATTCCCCTCTCGCCGTTTGCTTTTGTCGATTGGCAGCTCGGCTTTGAATCCTTACAGCAGTCCCAAAAC
>CAJUYI010002475.1:16451-31362 GCA_910591695.1 Galerucella pusilla | reverse complement strand
AGTGAAGAATGTCGTCGACTGCAATATCGACGTAAGAGTGATTCAGTGAAGAAACGAGTGAAGCAAAATTTTGCTAATATTTGGTAAGTCTTCATAACACAGACATATAAATTGGAAATTTCTTCTTACACCAGGAAATAAATTGAAAAATCGTTGAAGACCGAAGAATGTTGATGTCTTCCTGGATAGGCTACCTTTTTTCAGTCCATGAACTCGCAGAGCTAGCTTATTATATGGCGATCAGCACCTTTATCTGCTCCAGAGTTTTTGGTACGATCTTCTAGGATCCTCAGTATATTTGAACATTTTTATTATTCTATTGTGAAAAATTCTGGAAATAAATAAATAATGAAACAAATCCAAAACACCAGGCATGTGAGCCTTTTTGTGAGAGAGGTTAAAACTGGAATAAAACTTTCAAAATAATCAGAAACTTATGGTTCCTAATAATCCTCTGTCGAGTCAAAGATTATTTTATATACCGGGTAGGCAAATAAGAACGGGCGTCAGCAATGTTTTAAAATAGTACATATTTGGAAAAGAAATGGCCTCGAGAAGAACTCTTTTGTTGTAAATTTCCTACACTACTACAAAACGATGTTAAAGTATATCCGACAAATTAGACAAGTATTTTTATTTAATTTTTTTTCCAGTGATACACAAGTATCCGATGCCATCCGACAATGGCTTCGGATGCCAACGTTCGACGCACGGCCTTGGGAAGACGAAGAACTTCTGCTTCTTCTACAACAAATGTACCTGGACCATGATCTCTGTTCAAAATTCGCCATCGACATATCGACTCTGAGGAATTTCCTGTACGAAACGTACAAAAATTACAACGACGTGCCATTCCACAACTTTAGACATTGTTTTTGCGTTGCCCAAATGGTCAGTATACATTTTAACGGATTCCCATAAAAATTTGATACATATGGGAAACAATTTTATTATCAATTATCTTGATCGTCTCATTAATCAACCCGACAAAATGTTTTGTATTTGGTATTGGGGAAGTTCTTACAGAATTTTCAATATTGAAGTCTCCACCTGTCAAATTAATATCTCAATAAATATAAATTTTAGACATAGGATACATTGAAAATTAAGTTAATAATATATAGGGTGTTATATTTGAAATAACAAAGCTCTCGTTCAATTTCGTTGAAACTGGAAGTGACAAGACAAAATATTTCCCATAAATTCGCCAGAACTTGTTTTCCATCCATTCCAATCTTTATAGAAATCGTGAATATTCTCCAATATTAGACAGTGCAAGCTCGTCGTGAAACTATAGCCTCCAATAGATAGGTGCCCACCCTCGAATGGCTAAGGAAAACACTTTCAAAGTTGTATACCCTCTTTAACATTCTTTGTTGTTCTCCCGCAAACCTTGAGATTCCATGTTAACTAATATTCTTCTTAGGCTTAAAACGCTACAAGACATGCCTGTTTCGTGACTGGTCAGCTTTTTTTTCAAAATAAGCCAGGGTAAATAAGGTTTGATTCCAGTGCCCATAATTCTCTGTCACCTACTACAGTAGGATTTCTGACTGGCTACTGTCAACTAAGGGAGCACCTCCATACTATGGAGCTAGTGGACAAGTACTAGAAAGCCACGGTGATTTAGCTAACGCCTCAGCAGATAACAATATTATCCTGAGGTTGGTTAAAGGGCACGACTGAAGTGAAGGTAATCGCATTGCCGATTCTTAAGCTAGGGAAACGGCTGGACTGAAAGTTTTAGGACCCAGTGACACCTACGGCCTAACGACTCCGACAATTGCGAAGCTAGCCAAACGGTACACTCATGCTCAATCCCTTAAGAGATGGGATGGAATCAAAGGATGCAGTTTTGCCAGGATCACCCTGGGCGACCCTGGGAAGCTAGCGCCAAAGAAATATTTGGCGATGACCAGGAAAAACCTACGTTTAACAGTAGGATTTCTGACTGGCCACTGGCCAGTCGCCACTGTCAACCGAAGAAATACCTCCATACTATGGCGCTAGTGGACACACCCCTATGCAGGATGTGGGAACAGAAAGATTAAACTGTCTGGCATGAGGCGGAGTTATCGTCAATAAGAGAGTGGGTGTTCGGTGAATCTTGGCCTACACCTGCCGATGTAAAGGAGATGTCTCCTAGTGACCTGTCCACCTTCCTGGGAAGGACAGGATGGACGATGACCTAGGAGGACAACTCCTCGGGAGGATGTACAGTAGGTCACATGTGGCTTAAGTGCTGTGAGCCAACACTCACCCTTCCTACTCTACAGATACAGATACAGATACTCAACTTAAGTTATTTTTAACAAGCTCTTTCATATTCCATCATCTGGGAAAGCACTAGAGGCTGTATGGATGGAACTTAAACTTACACTACTAGTATATTAAATTCTCTGGAAAATACAAAAAAAAACAAAAAAGTTCAATATAGCAAGAAAATCCTTCGCTCTCCATCTCGATTTTATTTCCAGTTATTTGAAGATCGATACAATATAACTATGGTACTTTTATGTAAATCTTTATTGTAATTTTGTTCATGAATGCATCATCCATCAGTCAGAATTTATCGGAAGTACGCGTACAAGGGAGAAGATGCATTGTATGTAATATCCCGTCATATACCTATTCAACGTTACAATAAGGAAGACGGAAGCTTTGGAAAATGTTATGTATAAAATCTCGGATATTTACTCCAAAAAGGTATAGATACGAGTCCACACGTGTGTGTAAAGACAAAACTTTGTCAGATCGTAAAGTTTAGCGAGACAACTGCACATTAATATGTTTACTTAATGGTAGTTGGGAATTGTTACTTTTGCAAACAAACAGGTGACAAGTGGATATTTTCAATTACTCTGGAGAAATACACACTATAGTGTGAGCGCTTTATTTTCCATATTGATCAAACACTCTGAAAGCTTGGGAAAAGCCCCAAGTATATTTCAAGAGGAAATCCACGCTTTAAGAAAGTGCGCCCAGTCCAATATTGATAAAGAATATAGAAGAAAAAGGATTATCATAATGTCGGATAGTCAAGCAGCAATTAAAGCACTGAGCTCTTGTGTAATCGGTCCCAAATTGTGTGAGAATGCCTAGACAAACTCAATGAGCTAGGCGAGAACAATATACCTTACAATGGATTCCAGGACACACTGGAATAGAAGGAAATGAAATAGCAGATGAACTAGCAAAGAGGGGGACTAAAATACCTTTCTGGGGGCCTGAACCCTTTTGCGGAATCAGCCCCAATATTGGAAGAAATAGGTAAAGCCGAGAAGAAGAGAAGAGCTCACCATTGGAAAGATCTAGTAGAGCTTATACAATCAAAGACTCTTCTGGGTGACTAAAACCTGTTGAGATCAAATGAAGGCATAAGTCAAAGTGAAGCTGCGCTAAGAGTTTCAACAGGGATCATAACGGGACATTGTCGCCTGAATGGGCACCTGAAAAAGCTCAAAATAGTGGAGGAGGAAGAATGTAGATTTTGTGGCATGGAAGAAGAAATCTCCATCCACATACAACGATACAAAATACAGGGTGATCTATTTGGGCTCGCCGTACATAGGTTTCTTAGATATCGAACCAGGGTGACTCATTTAAAAAAAAGATACCTCAGATCTGGCACGGCGGTCTGGTACACGCTATAAAATTGCGACTAACTTTTTAAATATAAGCCTTCAGGCTGGCGAAAATCGGTCAATATATCATTCAAATTTTGTCGACGATATATAAGGATATTGTACTTTATCGCACTAATGAATCACCCTGTATATATTATGAATAAAAAAAGAAGTTCACGTGAATAGATTAGTTATATACAATATTGAATCACAAAATATTGAATAAAGGTGAAGCATTACACATTTTTAAATTACTTTCCATTAGTATTGAAAATTCAAAGAAAATAGCTTTACAAACGAGATTTTTCATACTATTTTCTTTTCAGATGTATGCAATATCTTGGTGTGTGGATCTACCATCGAAAATTGGCGATCTCGAGGTCCTTATACTATTAACTTCTTGCATTTGCCATGATCTCGATCATCCTGGCTACAACAATATATACCAAATAAATGCTAAAACTGAATTAGCTATTCGATACAACGATATTTCACCGCTGGAAAATCACCACTGTAGTGTGGCCTTTAGGTAAAATGAGTACTTAATTTATTTTATCTACGACCACTTTTAAAATTAGTCATTTACGAACCAAAAAAAATGTGTGAAACCATACATTGTACATACGTTAAAAAGCGTGCGTAAATGAACAACGCTTTTTCACGGGACTCTCATTATAACACCAAAAAGCGTGGGTAAATGACCAATGCTTTTAGGGGGTCTTCATTTTAACACTATTTTTTAGCTACGTGATTATCTAGTTGCCTTGAATTTAGTAGTTTGTTGTATTAACTTTTGTGCTGTCAGTAAATTTGACAGAAGTGTCAGTCATAGATAAAGTTTTGTGCGTGAAGTACTTTTGCGCACTCGTTGCGAAAAAGGCACGAACGTAGCGAGTTGCATTTTCGCAACTCGTGCGCAAAATTATAATTCCACGCAATGCATCATCAATAACTATTTAACTTCAACAGTTTGGTGGAGCTTTGGCTTTACTTGAAGGTTTATCAAAATTGATATGAAGGGTGTTTATTGCTTTCAGAATACTTGAGAATGACGACTGCAATATATTCAAAGCATTTAGCAGCGAAGATTTCAAACAAGTTCGAGAAGGGATGATAAGATGTATTCTAGCTACCGATATGGCAAGGCATAATGAAATCTTAACAAACTTCAAAGAAATATCACCAACTTTTAATTATAACGATAAGGCACATGTCAATTTGGTAAGTTGTTTCATAAAATTTCATTTTAAGACTCAAATTTTCCTACTGTTAATAAGTTTTCGAAAACCCTCTTTTTAAAACAAATAGTTACTCATAATTTGATTAATTGGAAAGTTGGGATGTTCTAATTGACTCATATAGGAGTGGATTTTGAATCGATATTTCCAACTTTCATGGAAAGCAATTTATATCAAGAAATATCTGCATTCCTACCCCTTGAGTCAAAAGTTTTGACATAAAAAATGCTCAAAGTCTTTCTCTAGGGGTTTTTTGACACGAGTAATCGACTGGCTTACTTAGTTTTTTAATTAAATCATTCTTTAGTCTTTAAATAAAGTCATACAATTCTCAAAAATCCATTTTTCAAAACCTTTCACATATGACAAATATAAATATATTGTAAATATAAAAAATACGAAAAATCTATGAGTATTACATAAAATTCTCAAATAAAGAAAAAAATTCTGGCGTTAGGGAGAAACGAATATCAAACAAAATTCCATTTAACACTATCGTCCAAAGTTGTAAAGATCGATCAGTAATGTCTAGGGAAACAGATAGGTGTCACTGGGATGGAAACAAGACAAAAAGAAGATAAAATAGAAAAGATTTACAAAGAAAATGTATCCAGGAAATTGGAGTGTTGTTTTAAGATGTCGAATAAA
The DNA here is from genome assembly GCA_910591695.1 of Galerucella pusilla. Lineage (NCBI taxonomy): Eukaryota > Metazoa > Arthropoda > Insecta > Coleoptera > Chrysomelidae > Galerucella > Galerucella pusilla. The sequence goes on along the minus strand of CAJUYI010002475.1, from coordinate 25,850 downwards.
TTGGTCAATCTATTCAACGAGTTTCAATCGAAAAAGTTTCATCATTGTATTGACGAATTTAGAAATTTTTCTATTATTTAATGTTAACAAAAGTAGCGGAAAAAGATTTTTGTTACTTCCATAGTTTTTTCATCAAATAATTCTCTTGCCTTCAAAAATAAAGTCATAAAATTTTCGAAAATCAAAAGATACTTATAAAACCACCATTCGATTCATGGGAAAATTTTACAAATAGCAAATATAAATATATCGTGAATATAAAAGATACGACAAATCTATGAATATTGAACTTTGTAATATGAAATTCTCAAATGAAAAAAACATCTTCTGGCGTTAAGAATAAAAGAATATCAAACGAAATTCCATTTAACACATCCTCGAAAGTTGTAAAGATCGATCAGTAATGTCTAGGGAAACAGATAGATGTCACTGGGGTGGAAACAAGACAAAAAGAAGATAAAATAGAAAAGATTCACAAAGAAAATGGATCCAGGAAATTGGAATGTTGTTTTAAGATGTCGAATAAATTGGTCAATCTCTTCAACGAGTTTCAATCGAAAAAGTGTCATCATTATATTGACGAATTTAGAAATTTCACTATTGTTTAATTTTAACAAAAGTAGCGAAACATTTTTGTAACTCCCAAAGGTATGTATAACAAGACGAACCTCTTGCGTAGTGGTTGAAATACCGATACCTTCTCCACACCCATTTGCAGTTTTGTAGTTAGATGGCGACACTTATGCCCTAAGTGTATCGCTATGATCTTTGATCATGAGAGTCGAGTTGATTTTTGGACCTAAAGGTCGAAACAGCTGTCCCAGGATGCGAACTGAATGAATCAAATATCGACTCGACCACCCTTTCTAATTTTATTTATTAATATATAGATTCTCCGTCGAATTTGACAGCTCTTCGAAGTTCACTGTTTCCTCCATAATTATAATTAAATTAAATCATTGTTTGCAGCTCGTACCGTGTTCATACTCGTTTTATTTACGGGACACCATTTACAACCTCTTCCAGCTTTTATGTCGAAATTCTTTCACGTTAACCGTTTTCTTATTTCTTAAGATCGTTTTCAATAAAAACTTAACGTCAGTGTAGTACAAAAATTGCACCTGACCACGCGAACCAGACCAGACGAGCTATAGAATTACATCAAGAAAAATGAAAAATATCCAATTCCATAGAAAGCACTATAAAAGAATATTTTCCATAATGTATGAGGCTGCATTGTAGATTTTTATTTATATTTTCAGTTGCTGGTGCATGTTACGTAAACAGAACTATGCATTATATTTATTTATTTATTTGTGACTAATATTTACTTGTTGAGAACAAAACAGAACTGGTGCTACAACAAAATTAGAATGTTGCTCTTATAGACCAAATAGTGACCTATCTTGTGATTGAATCAATATAGTCCAGCCAAATAGCACTTTTACAAAGAGAAAATTGTTAATAGGTGAATAGGCGTATAATAAACGATTTACGTAAACGTAAAAAAATAAATGCGTGAGCAGGGGTGTTTCCAGATATATTTGGGGGGTGAAAAGGGGTGGAGTTTTGGATTATTGCGATTTGCGTCGAAAGTTGACGTCGGAGAGGAAAGTGTACAACAGAAAAGTTGTAGATCAAAAAAAGGTCTACAATTTTAGTGGAATTGATTTTATCATATAAGCACAAAATCTCCGAGAAAAATGCGAAAAACCACTTTTATAGTTTTTTATTTTTCATTTACATAATATTAATTTTATTTTGACAAAACTTGGTGAAAGTATACCTTCTTATGTCCGAAAAATACACAAATTTTTCCAGATAAAATTATCAAGAGACCTCCGAGATAATCACGTTTCTCGGCCCAAAAAAATATTTTTCAAATTCATATTCTCCTTTGGAAAATTGTCGTAGAGACTTCATTCATGTCGCCATTTTTTCGTCTTGAATTATACTTTCTTGTGATATGATAAAAGTCCCTATTCAGAAACATGCTCAAAAATTGGAAAAAGCAAAAAATCAATTCCGCAAACATCTTTTTTTTACTAATTGTTAATAATTTGTTTAAATTTTCAAATAATTCTTAAAACCCAATTGCACTATTTAATTGCACGGGAAAAAACAAAAGATCCTATTATTTGATGCAAAACTTTATCATATATTTACCTTAGCAATTAGTAAATTAATGGAACTACATCAATCGAGGTTTTTTAAATACGTTTGTAAATTGATCATCTATTTCTTCAATATTGCTTCTATTTGTAATTTCATTATCTTCTTATTCTTCAATATCGCTCGGATAACCAGAGGATTTTTCTGATGATTGATTTTCAGTGATTAAGAAAAGACCCAGCTGCTCCTTTTCAGCAGAACTATCTTCAGAGTCATCGAAATCTTCTGAAATTTCCTCAACATTCAAACAATTGTACATAAATCACAACCGGTTTCACAGCTACAAGAAATTATTTTTAATAATTCGTTAGGTATGACAAAATCTTCAGTGAAATGCGCCGACGTGGCATGAGAATTTTTGAATTATCGACAATAACTTCTTTTCCAATCCACGTTTGAAGCTAGTAGAAATCTCTAAAAGAGTGTTGTGTAGCCCATCTGCGTCAGACAGTCATTATTCGTCTTGTATGTTCATAGTAATACTTTTAAAAATAGAAATAACTAATCAAATTATGAAACAAAGAATCTTTTGTATTTTTTCGATACAATTGAATAGTGCAATTGGTTTTTGGGAATTATTTAAAAATTCAAACAAATTATTGACATTCGGTAGAAAAAAAAATGTTGCAGAACTAATTTTTTGATTTTTCCAATTTTTAAGCATGTTTTCTAATGGAGGCTGTATATTCTTATTATTTCAAAAGGAAGTATAACCCCAGACGAAAAAATGGCGATATGAATGAAGTCTCTACGACAATTTTCCAAAGGCGAATTTTAATTTGAAAAATATTTTTTTAGTAATTCTTTATCTACTACTTTTACATTTTCCAACTTTATTACTTACTTGCAGGTAAGCACTGAAGATGGCTTAACAGCCGAAAGCGCTCTGCGATTTAAATAAATTAATATTTACACAGAATACAAATATGTTTTCTTGAAAATTATTTTACACTATTGTACACTTTTCTATCCGACGTCAACTTTCACCGGAAATCGCAATAATCCAAAATTCCACCCCTTTTCACCCCCCCAAATATACCTGGAAACACCCCTGTTCACGCATTTATGTTTTCTACGTTTATTATACCATTTCCAACTTTTCCACCCTGTTAACAATTTTGTTTTTTTCCTCTTCAAAGTAAGCTAATTCGACTAGTCTAATATATGGCAATAGAAAGAAGAATATAATATGATGCTATAGTATTGAAACTTAGATATTATTAGTCCTATGGGGATATCCTTGGGATTTATTTCCCATTTGACATCAATATAACCGTGAAATGATATGGGAAACCAATGAAAATTATATAGACTGTGTTATTTATAAGATGTGACATAGGGATTCCTGTACAAAACTGTCAAACGCGAGCTAACTTTTTTACCAAATAGCGTTCATAAAAAATAATGACAGATATGGAAAGGTCGTTGAAAAATAAGTTCAAATGCACTTTTAATTTTCTTGAATTCGTTCTGGTTTAATAAAAAAATGGATAGTTATGTTTAAAAAAGTCGAACTCCATTTTCATACCACTTTCGGATGATCTCAATCGATTAGGTGATGGCTAAAGTGCACGGTATTATTTAAAAGTATGGCGGTTCGCTTCGCCGCTATCTGCTATTATTTTTTATGAACGCTATTTGGTAAGAAAGTTAGCTCGCGTTAGACAATTATGTCGCATCTTATAAATAACACAGTTTATGATGATTTTCACAATTATTGCTGCTTAAGTAGACCGTTTAATAATTAGATCATTGATGACTTCATATTGCGGATCTCTTAAAAGTCTTCTAATTCATTATGGGGTTTCAAACCGATATTCGGTTTTTGACATTTTATTGAAATATATTAGTACTTTTTCGCAAAAGTAGATTTACATTTTTTTAAGCCGAATATTTCAAGAGAAAACTGGATATAAAGAATTCGTAAATGTTTGCAGCTTTCATTACAGATACGTCACAAACTTGAAAATGAAGTTAGCCACATTCTGATTGAATGTGTTTTATGAACTAATTGAAAGTTACGAAAAGGCCATTTGAAATTAAAGTTTGAAGAGCTGTGAAAGTCTATAATATATACAATATGTCCCCCCAAGTTGGAATCATATGGAAAACTTTTTTATTATTAATTTTAGGTAAACATCAACTATCAAAATTTTTCAGTCGTTTACGAGGTTTGGCAAAAAATATGAGTCCTACTCATGAGAAAAGTACCTTTAAATTTGACAATATCGAAGAATGATACTAAAAAAAGTTGGATATGTCGAAGCATTAGTATGAGTGAAAATTAAATTTGTTTATTTCTAACATTAATAGGATGTTAATTTTATAACTTAGTGCTTGAATGTATTTTATTATTTGCAAAATAATAAAATATGCATTTATTTCGCGTTTAAAATGCAAAATTTCTAAAAAACATGGAAACCCTAAAAGATTATCATGTGTGTCGTAATCACAAGAAATAAATGTTCATTCAAAATAGAAACATTGGTAAAAAATAAAATAATCTGAAGTTTAAATTTTAATGAATGTAATTACATATTTAATCGTAATTTTTAATTTTGATCAACTTTTTTTCAGTAACATTTTTCGAAATTGTCAAATTTAAAGGTACTTTACTCTTAAGTGAAACTAATATTTTTTTAAAAACCTCGTATACGACTGAAAAAATTTGATATTTGATCACTGTATTCTAGAGTTTAGATAATGCAGAACTTTTTATAAAGAATAACTTTTCTTCCTAAAATCAATAATAAAAAGGTTTTCCAATACTTAGCCCAGTCATTTTAGTCAGTTCACCACGGAAACATAATTATGAACCTTTATTTTTTTATTCTAAAAGTTATCTAGAAAGTCTCACAAAATTATATTCATATTTACGCAATAATCCTAGAAACCATCCAAATATGATTTCATAGGTAGACCATAAAGGTAATTAACGTCCAAGCCGATATATCAAAATTAAATTTGTCACCAACAGCTCTACGTTCACCATCGTTTTTGGTTTATAGTGGACGGGAGACAACATCTACGAATTCCCATGACACAGATTCCCTCTTCCTCTACCACATGTGTGTTGTCCTTATCGTAAGAGATACCGATCACATTATTTACTGTATACCTAGTTTAATTGAATTCCTACACGTTTCTCATCATTAAAGGATCTATATGGAAGGTCGATGTTGTTACTAGGTAGTTGTGTAATAATTATAATCTTGAAAATGGGCGAATGCACGAAAATTATGTTATGAGGTTCAATAAGATGCCGTTAAGGATAGTGTCGGCAGATGGAGACACTATTATCACTTTTCTTTGATCAATAAACAGGTACGAAAGGTACGTCTGCATCCTATTTTGAATGGTGTAATTTCTGCCGATTGATAGTTCGTGCTTGCGCGTAATCTAAAAGTTACCAGGTTAGTTACTAAAGGGTGTGTTCCGAAAAAGCAGTCAACAGTCGTGTTCCAAATCTATTAAATATACTTGATTGATGAAGAAATCAGCCGCGCATAGTCATAAGGTCGATTTCTCGTCTGTCTAGTAGATTATTTAGATGTTATACAGACGGATATTCTGTCATATTTAAAACTTAGTCCTATTACGTATAGATTAGAACGTACATATCACTCTAATATAGCGGTTTTTAATTAGCAAATAACTGAATGCAATAAAAAGGAAGTCAATAAGTTAGTTTTCTAAATTATTTCATAATTTTCAGTATACTTCCACAGAGCCCATTCTTTTATATATTTTTTAAACCTTCGATAGCGTATAACCTCCATAGACTCTTGACGATATCTTTTCAAATATGTAAAAATACAATGTATATAATTAACAAATAGTACATTCACTCAAATGATTACACAGTTGAATTTAATTTGTTTGAAAGCTTGCAAAATTTTATCCAATATAGATAACTCATTTTTGTTCTTCGAACAGCATTTTTAATTCACTTATCACAATTTTTCAGTCTTGGTATTCCACAAATATTTGCTGCACTGTATTTTGTTCCTCTACCTCGGTATTCCTTCAATAGTTAATGAACCGTTGACTCCACTACTCCTATAAGGAAAATGATGAGCATTCAATACCATGTTGATATAAAAGTAATAATCTTACCAATAGAGTACACGCATATTTCATATTTTGCTTAGATATTAATTTATAATAGTAAATATGATATTAAAAATTACTAATAATTGGAAATAAACCAGTTATCATTTGGAAATTACTCCCAAATTTTAAAATAAAATTTAAATTTCAATGCACTTTCCGACCACAACCCGAGGATTTCCGAACGCTACCGATGATACGTGTGATGTCATATCTCTTGTGTTTACTCATGTCAATATGGACGGTATTGCATTAAGTCATGTGTAGCTGTGTGTTTATATTGTATTTTAATCAACTATTAATTGCTTCATCGACGTAAAAATATCATTTATATGTTTGTTTGAGACCATTACGTGTTTATGTGTGCTTTTTTTATTTCTAAAAGTCAACGTGGAATGTGGTCATAAATATTCGATATTTCCGATTATATTTTAAAACTTTCGGAAGAATATATTTTATTTACTAGTTCAGTGTTTAGTGACGATTCTTTCATATTTTGTGAGTAAAGATATGGCTAGCGAAGGTTTTGCAAAAGCACAAACTGATAACTTGCCGAAAGTAGACTCAGTTATGCTGCTTGAATTTATGAAGTCAAACAGCTGCTTAAATGCAGAGGAAATAAGAGGAGTTAAAGCATTATCGTAAGTAACGATTTAAACTATGTTTTATTTATATAATATATACCAACCATATTTCGATGTGTGGTCGTAAGAAAATGATGTTTTTATGGTTGACTTCTAGACATATAGGTACATAACCTCAAACTATTTAAGAATAAAAATTACCAGCATAGAAATAGGTATCTACATTGAAATGGTCTTCACAAACAAAAGTAATGCCATTCTCTTAAGTCTATTTTTGCCTGCGCCACCAGGTAAAGTGACAAATATTTTGTCTGGAGTTTTAATAGATGTTGATTTACACACTGGAACAATGCAATACTTGGAACACAAAGTTTTTTTCCGGCTTTATCCATTTTTAAAGCTTTCAAAAACAAATTAGGTCACACGAACTCAGAGCGTGATACACGAATAAGAACGTGAACAAATTACGTCACTTCTTGGGGCAGCCATCTTTATGACGTAAAGCGCGTTTTGGCGGACTTTCAAATTTTATGATTTTTAAAGTCGTTTTAAAAGTAAAGTTTATATTTTTTGGAAAAAATAAGCATGCAAGGTGTTAGGAGACCTGATAAAGCGTCAATTCCCACCAATAGCAAAATTTATGCTTGTACCCTATTGCTTGAGAAATTGTAGATATAATATAAATGTATTTGATTTTTGACGGTCCTAAATGACCTATAAGTTCACCATTTATATTGTTTTTCCGGACTAAGAGAGGAGGTGGTACTCGAAGTAGAAGGATCCATAATTGCAGATATTCAATACCTACAAATGCTCACTGAAGTTTTTAAAGGAACAGTTCCAAAGAAACTAAGTGAAAATAATAAAATAACAAAAGCGGATGCGATGAAAAATTAAGTATATCTATCTGTCAGAGCTATCAAAAATGAAAACTATCAGCTGATGTGAATATTGAGAAGTGTTGTGTGAAACTGGGCGAAATCTGACCAATCAGAGGTCTACAGAATTGCCAACTTGAATTCAAATTACTCCTCCTGGTTTTTAAATGAGGAATAATCAAATTTTTTGAGTCAAATATTCGGGTTAACGTTTGTAATATATTCAAGCTGTTCATTATTATGATATTTTGATCAGGATTAATCACAAACCTGCCTTTTTCCAATTTCTTCCAACGTAATGTGTTAGGAGGACATTAACAATCGATGACGCACACCAAAAAGGTTATTATATGAACTCTAGTTATTTATGTACCAGGGACGAAAAACTGTCTATTATAGTCGAGTCTGTAAATTGATAGTAAAGGCGCAGCCGAGACTAGCAAGTAGGCGAGAAAGTGTGACGCCGAGGAGAATATTTTTACGATTTGTCTTTGTAAATAGTCGCAAATTTTTTTGTGAAAATGTTGCTATACTGTCTCAATTATTGATTCACCTCATCCCTTTTTTTATAGACTGACGTCGATTTGAACGTTTTCATCGTAAAAATTGATGTTTATATAATGTCGTAAAAAAAACAGCCCAAACAATGTATTGTGCTTATATACGTAAAGATTAGAGAATCGTAAAGTTAGAGTTTGTGAGGTAAGATTAGGGATTGAGGATTTATATGAAAAAAAAGGATTTTTCGATATGGTAAATAACAATATAAATGATTGAAGTATACGTACATTTATCAATGCTGGTTTTCGATTTTAAATCAAGAAACTGATTTAGATACGTTCTTATATTTATCGCATTTTAGATAAATCTTTTTCCTACTTTTTCAACTTCAATGTAGGTTATATTGTATGGTTCACGAACAAGATATTCGAATTTATCATCTTATAACTCAAAAACTTGTTTCAGTTATGCATGGTTCTAATAAAAGTATCAGACATATCCAACGAAGCAAGACCTATGGACGTTGCTGAACCTTGGCTCGATAAACTTCTTCAGGAATTCTTCAAGCAAAGTGACGCTGAAAAACTGGAGGGATTGCCAGTTACGCCTTTTATGGACCGCGAGAAGATCACCAAACCATCTTCACAGTGCTCTTTTATAGGATTCGTACTGTTGCCTTTGTTCGAGGCACTTGGAGATCTTTTTATTGAGTTACAGGTAAAGGATAATTTTTAATTATGAACTGGACTAATAAAGAGAATAGGTTATCATTATTATGATTATGTTCATTTTTTTTGACAAGTACTGAATTGTCTAGGGAGAGATCATTAATTATAGCAACTCAAGTGGCGCAGTCGTTATCGAATCTCAATTATATTTATATGCAGTTTATTTTCTTGATTTATTTAATTGTATATCAAACAATTTAGGATTTGATAATTGTACCGGTTCGAGATGCACTAGATTATTATAGAAGACTCAATGAAGCAACAAGGGAAGAAAGACTGCATCGTAAAAGTATAGTAGAAACAACTTTAGCCGATCACAGCCCGACATCTCAAAGTTCAGATGTGCCAAAATCTAATTCTAACAACGTCAAAATGAAGAAGAGTTGCAGTTTTCAACAGACTCGCTCCAGGTAAGTAGAAAAAAAA
>CAJUYI010002474.1:10891-22114 GCA_910591695.1 Galerucella pusilla | reverse complement strand
AAAGGAAGAGAGACAAAGTAATTTCTAAATAACGGGTATTCCAGAGAAAAATAATGAGAATTTAAGTTTAATACTCGAAAAAATCGGTATAGGTACACATTGGTTGCCAAATATCAAAAACCGATATAGTGTCTGTTCATCGAGTCTTTCAACAGTCTAATAAATATCCCAAACCAATTATCGTAAGAACCATATCCAAAGGATAAAGGAATGATATTATGGCTGCAGCTAAACAAAAACGACTCTCATCTAAAACAACCACTCTGGATCATCCATTGACGGTATCTCGGGAAAATTTTTCATCAACGAACAATTCTCCTGTTTTTTAAACTTTTGTTTTAAATATCTCGAAAACTATATTAATTACATAGTGTTAGTAAATTTTTGGCTCAAATTTTTTTGTATACTACCTTGTACTAACCGTAAGAGATCCTGAACTGTGTTCTTTGTTTTGTTTCATCAGCCGATTAGATTGTCCCTTCTAAAATTCTTATCTAGCTTGGTCTAACAATCTCTCGTTAGGGTCTTGAAGATTTTCCAGAGATCCTACAAAGACAGTGTGGCCTTGAAAATTTCCTTTTCTTGGTAACAGTTTCTCCGGGGTTAACATCTGTTTCCTTTGGCACTGTTCAAGAACGGAATGTTCACTTTATTATATTTTATTGTAACCTACGTTTAGGCAACCTACATTCCGACCGTCGAACTTTGGGTTGGCAGCACTGTGTGCTGTAAAAACACCAGTTGTCGACAAGCTCTCATGTCAAAAGGTCAAAATTCTCTCACCAAAACTCAAATAATATCTCATCATTATAAATTTAATTATATCTGTTGAAAAGCCAAGCCAAAATTGTAACCAGCATTTATAAGTACAATTCAGATTATAGTAAAGACACCATTGAAAATCAAAAGGAGTTTATGTATAGGAACCCAACTATTTACAGTCCACTACAAGAAAAATAAACCTAAAGAAGATTATGTCCAAGACATAAAATGGTCCTTCGAGCCGGATGAGAAGAAATTAGTTGGTTTAAGTGAGTTGCTAAGTGTAGTGAAGTTTGGTGAAGGTGCCGCTCATGCTCTAGCTTGTCAGTGTTTTTTTCTCTTCCCGCCAATCGGAATATCCATGGAATATCGCTCACTCAGTAGCGCCAGCCTCTTCTTCTTTTACTAATACAGCCCTAGATCCTATAGGACATCCAGCCACGTTCAGGTCTGTCATTGTAAATCGAAAAGAGTTTATGTATAGGAACCCACCTATTTACAGTCCACTACAAAAAAAATAAACCTAGAGAAGATTATGTCCAAGACAGGCACCAACTGTGAACACCATCCAAAAACTGTTGGAGGTTTAGGATAGGATAGACTATTATGACTTAAATAACGTAGATATTATGTTAAAACTAATAACGGTCGTGTATACCCCTTTAATATCACAGTATTACATGTGTACAAATATACATAACCTGAGAATAAAAAGTGGAATAACTATTATTGTATAAAAATAAATACAATCAAATTTACATAAATATTTCAATATTTGAAATTTAAAACAATATTGAATAACAATTAAAATTTCCTACGCATATGCTAATTAGTTCTTATTGCTTTGGCTAGCATACAATATTTTTGTCGACTTATATTATCATTTTAACGGATTTAAAGACCACCTACTTTTCCGGTTTGACCTAAAACTAAGCGATAGTATGCACCATTCATCTGTTCTAAGAAAATGAATGTTAGAACAGTATGAGGGCCGAGTCGTAAATAATATGGAAGGAAGCCCTTCCACAGGGCAAATATCCCTTCATTCCTTAATACTTTACCCAGTACATCCATAGGACCAGAATATTCAGCTACTCCTCCCACTATCTTCATGTTTTGTAACCTTTAACAAAAAATAAATACAGCAAAAGAAATGGGAATGATAATATGGGAAATGTGGAAAATATTGGTTGAGTTAAGATAAAGAGGTGGTACCAATACAAAACTATATAAAATATTTGTGAGAATACATGAAAGTGGTCCCATGATTTTCAATGTCATTTTATATGCTCACCTGGTCTTGGCAATATCCAACGGCATTGAAACTATAGTTGTAATCAATCCAGATATCATGGAAGATACAAAGTGTAATGGTATACCATCTTTCATTTGGAAATATTGTACTATTAATTGTTTGGCTTGAGAGTAAGTAGATAACTGAGCTGCATTCACTGCTATGGCACGCCCCATCGTTGGTATAGCTCCTCTCCATAAGGTGAAGAGACCTTCCTCTTTGTAAATTCTGATCAAAGCGTCGTTTACGCTTTTATAGTTTCGTCTTTCCTCTAAAGGTAGCCGTCCGTCAGCTGTCATACGAATTAATGATACCTCAGCAGGTGTCCCTTGAAATATAAATAGTATCAGTTAACAGTGTACTATGCTAAACACTACTAGTTTATGCACAAGATATTTTTTATGATCATTTTTTCCTTTTTATTTGAACACTAAAAAATGGTTACTATAATTAAAAAACACACTTACCAACAAATGCTCCTGCAACACCAGCTGCCATACCCAACACCATTTTGGTAAAGAAACCAGGAGGTGTTCCATCAGGTGACTTAAAGGTGTCAAAAAGATATGTATAAACACCTAATCTTGTTCCAGTGTAAGTCAATTGCCTTAAAAGTCCAGCTGAAAGACCATTGTACATTGCAAAGACTCCCTCTTGACGTATTATAACTTGACAGGCATGGAAGGTACTTCTGTATTCTTTGGCTTTGCCTCCAGCACCACTCAACTGCATTCTATTTTTAACCAAGTCCAAAGGTTGGACAAAGCAGGTAGCCCCCATTCTATAAAAAATAAACTAAATTAAAACAGGAAGAGTCATTTGTAAATAATATTACCAGGTTATTACTGCAAATTTTAAAAGCAAATTCTTAGTAATTGTAAATTGTCGCTTCATTGACAAAATACTTCATTTGGAAATGTAAGGGGTATTACAAATTACAAATACTGCAGCATTTTTGAATTGTTAAAATTTCAATCTTGGCTACATTTACTATTGTTATCCTGTCAATTTATGGTATCTATTTCTTTTAAGCTTTTATAGCTGCATTGTTCATTTTTCTGAATTGTTCTTGTTTTCAAATCCATTTAAATGCACCTCTATAAGAATTGCTTTTCAGTCATTGTATTCTTGTAGTTCTAGATTGACAAATATGGGTTACTTATACCTACATATGATTTGGTATCCCATTGAAAAAATATGTACAGATTGAATACTCTGTACAAGCTGCAAATTTAATTAAAATCAAACAGCATTCATTAGTTTTGGAAAAATAAACTAAATTAATAGAATAAAGCAACACAATGGAAGATATTGAATTATCCCAAACTTTTCAAGTCTATGGATATATTCAAGATTTAAGAAGTATCTATAAAATTCTTAGTAAAATTCCAATAGCTCATTCATATCTCAAATGTGGTTTTACGAAATCCAAACAAGAGGGTTCAATGAAACTTAATGTCCAAACCACAATAATTTAATTTATCCACAGAAGAACAATCAATCTGCTACTAGTTTCGGTACTAGTAGCAGATTGATTGTCCTTTTGTGGATAAATTAAATTATTGTGGTTTGGACTTTGAGTTTTATTGAATCCTCTTGTTTGGATTCCTTAGTAAAATGTTATTGTTGATGTTACTGATGATATTGACTTTATCTATCTATACAGCATAATATTTATGTTATTCAGATAATACTGAAACAGTTTGTAGGAATTTCACTCACTATGAGAATACATATTTCTAGGATTATCTAAAAACCGAGCTAAAAACACATTTACTTAATTTCTACTAGTTTGATTATAAATAAGAATCATTGACAAAAATATTTTAGAAAATGGTTACTCGCAGTGTCTAAATTCAATAAACATATATTATGTATTGTTCAAGTAATCTTGAATTAAAGAAACATTATTTCAAGATAAAATCAGAAGAATAACAAGTATTGTTTTTCAGTATTTAATATCCAAAGCAATTTTGTATTACTGTTTAATGTATATCATAAACGTATCCATTACCTAATATCATTGTCTAATTTTTAGACAATGCTAAAATTATTGTAATATAATATGTAATATATTGAAAACTTACCCTGCACCTGCACCAAACATGAATTTAAACACATTTGGAATATTTTTTTGTTCCGACATTTTATTCCTCTAAAAAATACCGAAATCTTTAATATTTTGGCGTAACACCAAAATGTAACAATTTAAAGGTGAAAAAGGTCACAGGAATGAAATTTTTAAACTCAGTTTTCGTAAATATATGTATGAAACTTATCTAAAATTCTATATTTTATCATGAAACATTTTAAAATGAACTTGATCTGTCAGTGTCTTGTGATGTCATGTCATCTTATTTCAGAGGCGGATTGAGAATCATAAAAAAAAATAGAAATGTAATTCTATAATCAAATTAGATCTTAAGTATACCAAGTTCATATTTTATGCAGTAGGTTTCAAATAGACTGTAATAGACAATCCGAATATGCTAAGAGTGCAAGTGTATGGGCCAAGTATAAGATCACAGGATATGTTATGAGCTAATTTGTGATTTGGTTCATTATCTGTGATTTAGTTTATGTTCATTGGAAGCAATTCATCTACGTACTCACTCAACATTTCGTGAGCATTATCAAATAAGATATTACCTACTCACCTTTAGGCATAAATTTGCTAACATCTTACTAACAGTGGAATATGAACGATTCTCAATTGCTCATTAAAATTTTCAATAATCATAATCATAATATTAATGATCTTATATATCAGAAACCAAACCAATAGAGAAATAAATTATTTAATAAATTATCATTTCTCTATAGCTAGACCAGACCTGTTCACAAGATATGTTTGCTAAATCAATTTGAGCATTTCATTCAATGGAACAGCTGATTTTGACAATTGACGTGACCTAAATATGCTTTCGAGAAAAATTGAATGAATAGGCAATTTTGTTATGAGGGTTGCTATAAATTAGGTCATGAAGCAATTTTCCTTCTTCCGGGTTCCAGTGATTCCATTAATTCCTCCATCAAAGTTGAAATTCCACAATCGAACAATTCTCCATTCAATGAAGAAAGAGCAATACACGTAAAGCATAAGCTTTTGTTTGCTCACTGAAAGTTTTCAACATTAACAATATTTTATTTTTAGATAATTATAAAATGGCAAGTAATATACCAGAATTCAGTCATTGTTGTGAAATTTGTGGACTAGAAGGTCTTTCAGAAGATGAATTTAGAATTCATACTCATACAGCACACGTTGAAGCGAACGGTGTTTGTCCATTTTGCGAGTTGTCAGTGCCCAACGTTGCGGAACTCATTTTACATGTTAATCAAGCACATTTAGATTTTTTAACACCAGAATCAGAGCAGAATATAAGCTTTATAGATGATCCTAGTCCCAGGTAGGTAATTAGTATAAGTACATTTATTATATACACACATATAAGAAAAGAAAGGATTCATTTTTTATTCAATAAGATATGAGCTTAAGGAGCACATGGAAATGCTTCGTTACTGCAACATTATCATTTGAACTAATGTAGCTTAGAATCTTTTTCACAAAATACAAAATTGAGATTACATATTAAAATCAATTGATATTCTTGGAAAGTAGTTGAAGAGTTACAGAGTAAATCCTTGACCGAATGATTAAATAGATAAATTAATGACTAAGTAATGATACTAATTTTATTATTGATTCAATTTAAATGATTTTAATACAACCATTATCATAACAATACAAACTTAAACTATTTTCCTCAACAAACAGATTTTGTAGATACAGTATTGTCTGTTCCAGAATAGATAGTTTGCACATATTATGTGCACTTTGATGAAATAGAAATATATAACTTTTAATTGCTGAACATACATAATTCCTTTCCTATTAGGATTCAAGTTCATTTGAAATTGATATATTGAAAAAAATTGTTGACCTGAACTTTATTACAACATTTTAAGGTTATAAACTTCATTCTACTTAATAGATGATGAAGCTTTGATAAACTCCTTTTTATAACTAAAATATTAATGCATAACAGCTATTATTTATTCATTGAATATTGATTTTATGAACAAAAATTTTTTTTTAAAAGGTACACTAATAAGTATTATATAAAAACTTTCATTTTCATTTATATTTGAAACTTGTGGCTGTTATCATGTGAAAAGTAGTTGATATTTTCAGTGTGATTCAACTGAAACAAGGCATTATATTAATTTGAAATGTTTTGTAAGAGTATGCAGTATCTGGGGAATTTAAATAGTAAATTTTCCAAAAAATTGACAATTCCAGGGAATGTGTGAGTGATAACAATATTCCATTACTATCATTGAGGTAATACTTGATCTCTTGAGGTCTATCAGTATTTGTTTGCTAAATATGATAATCTAAATATTCTCTCCAAGAATTTTGATGTAAATAAACTTGTGTTGTGGTGAATATATTTTACAGTTGAAAGCTACTTGTGTCTTAGATCTAATACCTTAGTATAGATATTAATCATATCAGGGAAGATCTAATATTATTGAAATTGTCTTATATTCTCATTTATAATTAAATTATACCAGTCACTTCATTTGCCCTGAGTTTACTAGAAATTGTACTCTGGAAAATAAGTTCAAAAAAATTATTGTTCAAATAAATGACCTTTTTTTCCTTCTTTGTCTTCTAGGATGTATTATAGAAACAATGTATGAATATATGTTTTATTTTCTAGAGAATATGGTGGAGGAATAAATGGTGAAGATCACTGGAACCTTGCTTCATACTCTAGCAATAGTACAAATCATGGATCTATAAAAAGTAACATTAATATAAATTCGAATCCTAAGGTAAAGCTATCAACTTTTTAAAATAAAATTTCTAGTTTTCTGATTTTCTTGCAGATAAATGGTGGAGGAGAAGTTAGTCCCAATAAAGCCAGCCATGGTCATGGATCTCCATTACGCACTAATTTAGATCTAAAATTGAAAAATTCTTGCACTCTCCAGTGTCCAATGTGCAATTATACAAGTACAAATGCATATAAGTTAGAGGAACATGTTAACAGGTAAAAAATATTTCACAATATTTGTTGACTCTGCATCTGGCCTTAAGTATTTTATAATAAAAGTATGTAAATCCCTCATTGTATAGTAAACAGTAACAAAAAACGTAAAAAGATGTATTATCTCTTGGAGTTGAGTAATTAAACGATTTTTATATCTATATTATCACTTGCCTCTTATTGATGGTAAAATATTTAAATTCCAAAACGAAATATCTTGGAATGGAGTATACAATATACAATTTTGTCTAATATAATGTGATGAGTTTGAAAATTCTGTAGATATGTTATTTATTTGAGAAAGTGATTCAATGTTACAGTCGTAAACTTTACATTTAAATTTCATTTTTTTTTATTTTCATTTCAAATATTTTGTTTCAATTTATTGCAGAAGTCATTTTGATTTGAGCTCTCCTTCTGTTGGTACTAATACGACTTCGACAGCAACAGAACAATATGTATGCCCATTGTGCTCAAAACATTTTCAATCTGCGCCAGACTTGGAGCTTCATGTCAATATTGAACATCGTGATATACTTTCGCCTGCCAGTCCAACGACCCAGTCCTGTCCAGTCTGTGGTATTACTCTTGAGGGAGATATAAATGTAAGTATTTAGTTTTTGTATATTCTTAGTAAACATTTGTGTTCCTTTGATATTTTCAGAGTGAAAGAGCATCTAGACACGTTGAATCCCATTTTCCAGCTGGATCTCCTCAACCCGCAGAGCGGGCGGCGCTTAGGGAAAGAGAACAACGAGAATTCGAAATGCTAAGAGCTCAATATGGCATGGACAATCAGGGGAATTTTAAAGAACAGACAATAACAAACATGCAAAGGGCTGTATATGCAGGAGAAATGAGCGTTTCGGATTATTATGAAAGAACTTTGGATTTGAGAGCAGCCGAAAGTTGTGGGATTGACGATGGCAGCTCAGTAACGAGAAGTATAGTAAGTTTACCTAAAATGTCTCCTTGAGAATTGATTATTCATTAAAATTGTATTCATTTAAAAGCTTGTAGAGGGTGATAGTAATTGAGTTAACTGTATAAACCCTCACTTCGTGGAATCTACTCATCATTGCAATCATCATTGCATTGCAATTGCAATTTACACATTTTTACAAATATATTGTGGAGTCATTTAAAAACAGTTAGTTTCATTTAAAACCATATGGTGATAGTAATAGTTTTTTCTACATATTCATGGATTATTAAAGTAATAATGCTTTGAAAATTCATCTTAGTTGTAACCTGTATATTAAAGTTTTCATTGATAGTATACTAAATGGTACAAAACCATTTTATTTATTACATACCAAAACATGTCAACAATAATTGATGATCTATTTTCAGGTACCTCGAGTACGAGCAATAAGTAATAACGCTACCAACGTAATAAGAACTCTTCTTTGCACCTGTGTCGATCACTATGCGTCATCATATGGTGATAGAGGATGGGGATGTGGTTATAGGAATACTCAGATGCTCATATCTAGTTTGCTTACACATACAGGTTATAACGAAAAATTGTATAAACTTTGGCAAGATCAAAAACCACCTAGAAGCTCTGTTCCTAGTATATCCAGGATTCAAGGTCTCATTGAAAAGGCATGGTCACAGGGTTTTGATATTCAGGTTAGTTAACTTCTAGCACAGGATACTTTCTTCCATTTCCTTTGATGTCCTGCCAAAGTATATATTTAGTGTTAAACTAAATTCAAATCGTGTCTAAACAAACACTATCATATGACATGTCCATCCGCTCAAGTGAAAGATGTCCTGCCATTGGCCAAAAATGATCATTCTTTGATAAAAATAATGCTACGTCGGACCTGCACGAAGGACACAGTTTAAAGCTTACAGAACTATACCTTGTTTTTAAACTAGGAGAAGCATTTTAAGAATCCTCACTTACACCACTTAAGGTTACTAGATTAAGAGGGTGTTACGAAAGGGTAGTCTTCAGACTTTTCAAACTAATTGACAATTATTGCTCGCAGGTGTCGTGTCCAATGAGGGAAGTCTACAATTCGAATCATGGCCATGGTGAAAGTTGTAACCAAATGACACATTGTTATGAACAGAATGTAAGGTTGTCATAAGTAATTCATGTCAAATTGGATTATATAAATATATACAAAAAAACTACTGTATGTTTAAATTATTCTCTATTCACATTTAAGCACGAACTAGAAGTCAAAAGAAGTTTTGATATCGAAAAATACCATAATATAATGTACAGTAATGTGAGTAAAACTTGATGTAGCAATATTTACAATAATTAGATTTTACTTGGAAATTTAAGAAAAAACAAGTATAGATTTTGTTTATCAAACTGAATAAATAATAAAAATAGCACTTAACTTAGTTGGAATATAATACTTAGTTAAAAATAAAACAACAAACATGAAAAATATGTACCTAATAAAGATTGAGGTTATAATATTTTCATATAAACACAAAACTGACAAATGTCGTTATCGGTTATAGGCTGCAGAAATACCAACTTGAATTCAAATCGCTCCTCTTAGTTTAAAAACAAGGTATAGGGATATGTTAAGGTCCATGAAGAAAAATAAGAAGACATACAATCTCATCTGGTGGAGCTGATTGTCCAAATATTTTGCATCAAATTAACCTTCTTGTTACTTCTCATAGAACTAGAAACCCTCCATTATTTTCAATAAAAAATAACACAAATTACGGTTACAACTCACCTGTTTCTAGAGGTTTGAGATGGTTTAATAAATATAATATTGATCCATTTGTTAACTCTTAAAGTATGTTTAAGAACTCAATTAGAAATGTATGCTTAGATTATTAGATTCTTAAATTAGTTCACTGTAATATTATAATTATTGTAATTACTTGTAATTGGTGAATCCGTTAAATAAATAAATAAATAAATTACCTGTATTGAATTGTGAAAGTTGAAGTGGTTAAAATCAAGGTTTAAGAAAGTAAAAGGAGTAACAATAATTTTTGGTCAATAGCAGAATATCTTTCAGGTGGAAGTACGTATGTCGTGCGCTAGTGTTTGTCTATTGTCGACAGCTTTTGTTTGAAATTAGTATAGCTTTCAAAATTCAATTGTAAAAAAATGTAACAATGTTTACAGTAGAACAAATTTACTTTTACCTTGACGTCATACCTATAGTTAAAACATACTGGTCATAACAAACCTCATGAAATGAATCAATGAGTCAAAGTGGCTAATGTTACTTTGTTTATCTTGTCAGTAGAAAAGGATTATATTGTAAAGTTTCTGTGCCCTACTGTTCATTGTTAGGGATGTCAAGGTAGAGGTCAATTTATTCTACTGTATGTTTCATTTTGAAGGGATCAGAACAATTGGGATGTCGATTAGTAAATACAAGAAAATGGATAGGAGCAACCGAGGTAGTAACGCTCCTCTCGTTTTTACGAATAAAATGTCAGCTGGTGGATTTTCACAAGCCAACAGGACCAGGAGGATCCCATCCAGAGCTTTTTAATTGGGTTCTCAAATATTTTGAAAGCTCTATCGGTGGAGAATTCACACCCCCATTATATTTACAACATCAAGGTAAAAGAAAAGTATTATTATATTAAGAATGTAACGTCACTCACCCCTCCTTATTAACGTCAAACGTCATGTTGCTACGAACTTGAACATGACAGACCAGTGCTTAAGTAGAATTTTGCAAAGCTACTTCTCTGTTTTTTTGATAGTGATTTTGAAAATTAATTATTTTTTATTGCAACATGTTAATAATAAATCAACATAATTTACTATTAATTTAAATATAACCAGCAAGTTTGTATGATGACTCTTTTTATTTAGGTCATAGTCGTACAATTATGGGCATAGAAGTGCATAGAGATGGTAGTTTAATGTTATTAGTACTCGATCCGAGTCATTCGCCATTACAGATGGCGCAACTTGGAGATACGAATAGTGCATCGACGGCTTTGAGGCTTTTAAGAAAAAATGAATCTTCGATGAAAGCTAGACAATACCAAATAGTAGCTGTAATAGGGATGATTGAAGGTGACCAACAATATCAGGTAAATAGAATACAAACATATAACTGATATTTTATACAGGGTGGATACAGTAATGGATCAAAG
>CAJUYI010002474.1:0-10491 GCA_910591695.1 Galerucella pusilla | reverse complement strand
CACACACTTATTTAGTAACCTTATAAAGTACATTTTTTCATCAGTCATATTATGTATAACAATATTTTTTTTAGCAAAGCAAAATTCTCCGAGGATACAGAATACCACAGGATCGGTGAGAATGGCATAAAGCAGCAGTTAGGAATCTTCAATCAAATTTATAGTTTTAACTTCTTATGAGATCTAGTCACCTAATCCATCACTTTTTTTTATTCTTGAATTACACGTTTGGATTGTTATAATTAATGGAACTTTGCAAATATACGGATTGAGACATCTACAGTGAAATCCATTGTTGTTATTGAGTGGATTTAAAATTTTTAAAATATCTTATTCAAAAAGCGAAGTGTAGAAAGTTTTAGTATAATTATGAATGCTGTTTTCACAAAGAGCATTTAAGGAACCACTTTTGGATCTTTAGTATCTAGAGTCTTGGTTAGTTTGAAAAATCAATATACGCTTCTTCTTGCCAAATATTTTCAGCGTAGGAATATTGTTACTTTAATTCAATCCTTTAGTTGGTAGTAGTTTTTTTTAAACTCGTAGCTAGTTGATTCTTTATTTCGCTTACAACTTGTGATATGTACGAAGATGACATGGCAGCTATACAGTTAATTTTTCTTATTTCATACACTCGGTATTTGGGAAATACTAAGTGTTTTCAGACACTTTACTACTTTTCGTGTTTCTGTGATATCCCAAAATTACCACTGCATATTTTTTTGCTAATGTACTTTCAAGTTATTGAACCACAACTATTCCAAAACAAAATACAATTTCTATTTACCTGTATTATTATCTACTTTAGCAGTATGCAAGGCTGATTACTTAATGTGATGAATATTCAATTTGATTTATATTATTGTTAGATTTTCAATTGCTTTTCATTGTTTTATTAGTGTAATTATTAAAAGTTTTTTAGGTTTCATTAGATTTTATTTCTTGGCATGCCATATACAGGGTGTACCAATCTTACGACAAACTTCGGTATATGGGTTATTTTAAGAGATATCAAAAAATGTAGATGTGTTGAAGGTCCATATTTTGAAATTATATTGAACTATACAGAGTGCTGCATAACTCCGTTACAAACCAAACATATGATTTTTCAAATGGGAACCCCAGTATATTATACCGAATTCGGATTGGTTACATTTTTTTGAAGCTTTTGATATAAGGTTTTGCCACGTTATACAGAGTCCTTCAAAAGATATGAACACGTTTATGTGAAAATCGTAGGTAAATCAACGCTATGTAGCTTGTACGTTGAAGAAAAAAAATGTATTTCGCCAAACAGAGTTTCGTAACATGATGCAATATCTCCGTATCCCATTAAATTTCAATTATATTGTTTCTTAAATACAGGGTGAACGGAAACTCGAAACTGTCATTTTCTTTCTCCTTTCAAATGGAACACCCTGTATTTTATAGCAAAAATAGAATCATCGATTATATAACTTTAATTTTTGTCAAGCAAAGTTTATAAAAACAGAGTTATCCGGTAATATTTATTGTAAACTATTATTATTGACCTATTATGTGAAAACAATAAACGTTGTATGTAACAAAAAATCCTAATTAATGATAAATTTTGATGAATAATTCATTCTAAACAAAACTAGCTACCAGGAGTATAATCCTAACTATAAGCTGAAGGTTCAAAGTGTTCACCGTTAACATCAATGCAATGCTGTAAGAGGGGGCCCAACTGATTGGCCAGCTCGGTCACCCGATTTAACAAAAGTGCACTTATTTTTTTCGGGTCTTGCAAGGAATAAGTTTATATATTAGAGATGACATGAAAGAGATAATTAGTGCGGCATTTTGATCTTCCACATTGAACATTTTAAACCTTTAGTTTAAATGGTTTAATATTACGGTTGGGATTATACTTTTGGTGGCTAGTTTGGTTTAGTATAAATTGTTCATTGAAATTTATTATTAATTAGGATGTTTTGTTACTTACAACGATTAATGCTTTCACATAATAGGTCAGTAGTTATATTTTACAATAAATATTACAAAATAACTGTGTTTTTATAAACTTAGGGTAAAGGGAATGCTTGACAAAAATTGAAGTTACATAATCGAAGATTCTATTTTTGCTATAAAATACAGGGTGTTCCATTTGAAATAAGAAAGAAAATGACAGGTTCGAGTTTCCGTTCACCCTGTACCCAAGAAAGAATATAATTTAAATTTAATAGGAGTCGGAGATATTGCATCATATTACAAAACTCTGTTTGGCAAAATACATTTTTTTTCTTGAACGTACAACAAGCTACAGAGCGTTGATTTACCTACGATTTTCACATAAACGTTTCCATATCTTTTGAAGAGCTCTGTATAACGTGGCAAAACCTTATATCAAAAGCTTCAAATAAATGTGACCAATCCGAATTCGGTATAATATACAGGGGTTCCCATTTGAAAAATCGTATGTTTGGTTTGTAACGGAGTTATTCAACACTCTGTATAGCTCGATATAATGTCAAAATATGGACCTCCAACACATCTACTATTTTTGTTGATAACATTTTTTGATATCTCTTAAAATAACCCATATACCGAAGTTTGTCGTAAGGTTGGTACACCCTGTATATCTTCAAGTTTTGCGATTTTTTTGATTTGTTCTTGTTATGATGTTTTATAAAGGTAAGATCACAATTAAAATATTTCAATTTACACTGTGTCAATTTCAAAACTTGTTAATAAAAACACTTTTTAATAGTCAGTCACTTCTATTTTATATTTTAACTAAATACTTTTGTCTACGAGTTACATTGAACTCTACTTAGTTCCAACCGACCTCGTTTGGGACTGAGACATTTACAATTAAAAGAAAAATATTAGTGACAATTTCTTTTGTGAAAACATTTCTTATCACTGTTTTCACAAGAAAGTTTAAATACTTGCTTCTCATCTATAAATGATTTCAACATAATTTTTATTTTATTTAAAAAAAAAACTGGCGGAAAATTGTCCGTTTGTCCCTGGTATGACTTGCATACATTATATTATACAATAATGTTTGAACGCACAATTTATTATTTGTGTTGAACCTGGTGCAGTTTCATAATTAAGAATAATAAACAATAATAAGTTCACAAAATGAATTAGGTAAAATAAGGGAGAAAGTCATTCTTCTCATTGAAAATGTGACATCTGACACATAGACTCAAACAACTGCCTGCTTAAGCAACCAAAACGTTTTTCGATGCAACATTTGGAGGTACATTGAAATCAATTTTTGGTTGAAATGTAATTAGCATCCCTCTTAGTTACCTGATGTTTTTAGGAATAGTTTTTGCTTCAACATTTACTATTAGGGCACTCTGATCAATTGGTATAGAGTCGTGTCGAATCAAGTGATATTTGAAATGCTCGTCACACTAAACAAGCATCACAATTTGACATTTAACAGAGCTGTATTTTTAAATCTTTCCGAATGAATACTTGCATTTTATCGCTTATATTTATCACTCAACGATTTTATTCAATTTCATGCATGTAAGATAAATAAGCTCAAAGACAAATAATTATTATAATACTATTTCCGCATGCGCGGCTGAATCGAGTGTCGAATGAAATTAGAGCAAGTTTGAAAATTAAGCATGTCGACTGGACGTGACAGCGTTCGATCTAACCATGTGACAGTTTTCATAAGTTATCGAAATTGATCGACATAACCATGTATGTTATCTCTGGACATAACCCGTTGGCTTACTAGGTATGTTTTATCTATGGGCTTACCTAGGCGAGGAGCGACCATCCTGAAAGCTCCGTGATAAAGCTACCTAACCTAGATCTAGATACCGATGACTGTAAATTAGGCCAATACCTACATTATACCTAATTATGTCTTTTACGTGAATCCTAGTATTGATTTAATTATAATATTATACAAACAGTTCCGAAATAAATAACATAAACTAGTCGCCATGTTCCACCGTTAAAATATAGTGTTTGCAACAGAATTTATAATTTAATGCAAGAACTTTTAAGCAATAATAAATTATCAAAACTCCCGCCTCTTTACTGCCGTACCTTTTAAACACACTCGTTTTTTAATATGAAATAAATGCATGTTTGAATTTTTGTTTTGTTTTATTTTTCAAAATTCGAGGTAGTTTACAAGCAGTTTTAACGATGATTTGTTAAATAGAAATTGCATATCATCAAAAATTACTCCATACAATCCAATCCAAAAAACAATTCTAGTGATCACAACAAGAATATACATTAAGAAAATGAAGTTATTGACAGATGTAACATAATATCAAAACAAGTAAAACTATGTTATCTCTGGGTAAAACTTTGGACATATCAAACATCGCGTCATTGGACAAAGTCAGCCAGAACTTCTGACTTTCTATCTCTCTCTTACAGGCTGACGGGCTCCAAGATGGTTTCTTGCCACTATCTGTAGTATCTCTATGGCCAGCACCCATATTGGAGACTCTTGCCAGGATTCTTTACAGTTTTTTACCAGTCTTTTTGAATTACTGATAACTTTGCGCACAACCTTGCTGTTAGTGAATATTTCTCCAGAATTACCTGGCTGCATTACCTGTTCCATAAATGATGATGTTATGATCATTAAATTTTATGTAAAAGGAAAGGAAGTATTACATAATGGAAATGGAACGTATTGTGTGAATCAACCTTCTGTACTCCCAATACTTTTTGTTCCACTGCGAGAGAATGTAACATTCATTTAAAAAATTGTTCTCATATTCATTGTAAGTTGTTTTTTAAATGTTTTCTGGGATAGCCACTTTGCCATCTCTAGCATTCATCATAGTTAGTCTCTTTAAACTTCTAACAGCTCTAAAGATTAGCTTGTAATAAATAATAAATTAAGTATCATTTGTGGTTACATCAATGTTATTCCTGTGCAAAAAATATTTTGTTTGTGGGGAAAATTGATTGATAATAATTCTACCAAAAGAATGTGAAGTCATTCGCGACAAGGCTTGTAGGTAGACTCATTTTGGGCTTATTGAGAGTCATTAACTAATTTGTATCGGATTGAAAAGTTTTGGTATACCCTATACGTATTTGTTATTTATAAAATAAAAGTTGATTTAGTCATAATTTGCAGTTTTATTTTTATTTCAAAAGCCTGGACGGAGGAGAATGAGCTGCCAATATTGATGAACAAAATATTTTACCAACACAATTTCAAGCATTAACAGAAATCTTTTTTTTCGGGCTCAGATGGGAAACTCATGTTCGAATGATTCATCTGTAACCCTACATTTTTATCCCGCGGTCTGCTTTCTCCTTCCTCTTATTTGCCCAGACTAGTCCCCTCAGAGGGGGTCCAGAGGGTACCTCCCATGTTTTCCCTCTCCCTCTTCATCCACTCCCTTCCTTCCCCTACTACATTCTGTCTCCCCTTTCCCCACATACCCTACAAAGGAAGGCCTGCCGACAGTCTCTGGCCATGTGCTCCACGCACATAGCCATCATTCCCTTATATTCACCACTCTCTTGACCTTACACCCCGCTACCCGGTGGCCCACCACTCCACATCCAAAGCATCTGCCCTCCTCTCTCACGCTCTCCAATATTTACCCTATTCCAGTCCAACGTTTTCATAGTAAGGCTTCCGCTTTCTCTCATTCCACCCTCACCACCGCCATTTTCATCCCGTTCCTCTCCCTCACCACTGTCATCACCCTTGTCCCTTATGGGCCTTTTCAGTAGATGCTTGAATCTCAAAACAAATATTTTATTTGAAAGTTTACTGATAATTTTTCACTTTGTGCAGCTTTGTTTCGAATATAAATGCCACAAAGCTGAATAAAAAGTTGAACAAATTTTTTATCAGACCAAGCTATTTCTAACCAAATTCCCAAATAAAAACCTTATGTCTAAAAGTTTGCATGTTTAAAAAGTCATCAGGAGTTGTTTATGTTTGCAGATGTGTTTCATAAGTTGAGTGTAGTTATAGAACAATAAAGTTTTCAGTAATTCTCAAATAAAAATTCTCATTTTTGGAATATCTGTTTAATTATAAATGTCAACACTGTTGGTAATTTTTATCGCATGCACGCATCTTTAAAATTAGTTACATTCAAAGAACTAAAGTAGTCATCATGTAAAAACCTGACAATATCTTCTATTTTACAGAGATTTACTTTATCGCTAACATTTACAATATTTTTACAAAAACTAACTTGTTTAGTGATATCTTTACCATTGCTTAACAGCCTGAAATATATTCCACGAGTATTATCGACTTCTTCATTTTGTTGATAAACCTCAAAAACTATTCTAGCAGCATATCGTAAGAGAAAAGGATCATTATGTAAGCCGAGAGCAGTGCTGAGTTGCTCTATTGTGTGATCGTGGCCAGAGTATACGACTAGGTATGGACCACTATTTGATACCATTTGTAACATTTGCTGGACAATATGTCTCACTAAACCGTAGGATTTTAATAGACAGTACCGCTTCCAGTGCACATTTCTCCATTTTTGATGGTTCACCCAGTCTGTATAAGTGAAAATTCCCACGACATTTTGACGCCTACAAAAATGTATGTTATGGTAGTTGTGCCTTGTGGTGGAAAATGATTGTAAAATTTTGTTAGAACTATACAAAGAGGAATTACCTTATACAGTTGATTGGAGTATCACATGGAAGCCCGTTTCTATGGCAAACAAATGTTAACAAAGCATCTCTAACAAAATGTGGATCGGTATTAGCAGTAACTGGTTCTCCGTTTGAAGAAAATAGGGAATGTCCTGTTGACTCTGCTAATGCAGCAACTGCCGGATGTGAATGTAGTTGGTGGGATATACTTTTTTTGACACTTCTGAAATATACATAATTCTTCGACAAATCACTTATAATAAAATTACAAAAAGCTCTTGACTTACTTATACAACTTTTCGGTAACTGGACAACCACAATCTTTAAAACAAAAACTCATACTATGACTTTCGTGCATTATAATTTTCTCTAAAGTATCTGTTGGAATAAGACCAAATAAAAATGCCAATACTGATTGAAATGTGCGACGATATCTTGTACTATATATCACCACTTCACTGGATTTTAATGATGTTAATTTTGACCATACTTCTTGGTAACTCTGTTTGAGCAAATTGCCAAGTTTAAGTAACTGAGAGACACCTGCAAAAACAGAAAAAAGAAGACAATCAAATTTACCAGTTAACAAAGAAATTTGACAAAAGGAGGATTTTTAAAATATTTTTAGTTTACAGTTTGCTATTTGTTTTATTTTTGTTGGAAGGTAATTTTGTACATTGAAGACTTACCTTGCATAGTTAATTGCCCCAATTGACACTGAGAAGGATGAACTGGTAAAAATGGAAAACCATGAAAAGGACCTGGACCCACCCATGATAATTTTCCAGGTAAAGATTGATTGTGTAAATAATCCTATAACACAAATGCTAACATGTTTGAAGAGAATAAAGTTATAGAGGGCAAGTTCAAAATACTATTTGGCAAGAATATCTGAAACTGTGAAATATTTCACGAATGCAATATAGTATGGTAGTATCAAGAAAAAGGGTTAAACTGTTTTCAACAAAAGAGTTCTGAATTTTTTATTTTTCCATACTAACTTACTTTATAAGAAGTTAAAAGTTGACTATTTTCTGCGCCACAATTTATAGAGGATATTTTCTTTATATGCTGGAGTGGTCCTCTATCACCATGTCTAATGAGAATCAGCAATCCTTTTAGTGTCCACTTACTTTGATGAATTACTCCTAAAAAAGGTATAACCAGACAATGACAAAAACATGTGATTCAAAACAAAGAATACACAGGATGTATTATTTGGTTGGAAATAATTAATGACCAAGCTGTTAAAGTATCCTATTTCAAAATATAAGTGGATTTTTAAATGCATAAATGCCAAGTTGCAAGGTTGGTATATTTCTGAATTTCTAACACATTTTTATTTTAAAGTAGATAGGTCTTATGTAAAATGGTTTCTTAAATACAATACCTTCATCTCCGGTTACTATATCTGCTGGAAAATTGCAAATTTGAAATATTCTTTTTGTTTTAGCATCGGGTGCTAAATTTGTATAAGATGTGGATAAACTGTTTTCAGGTTCTGGTTTGTTTTTTGTTTCCAAAAATTTATAAACACCAACTATAATTAATAATATCCATAAACTCATCAATAGATAACAATGGATTGCCTTACTTTGAGGCATTCGAAATGAACTCGGAATCATTATTTTTCAATTGCTTGGAAACACTATTCAAATTTCTAATGTTCCATATTTGAGTGTTATCGTACTTCTTAGAGAAGTGTTAAAATATAGGATATATCCCATGTTGTAACTGAATGGTTGACTATCGGTGTTTGTTAGTAGTTTTATTATGTTTATGTTTCTTGTTTACCGTAAACAAAATGCAAAATTTTGACTAGACAGACTAGCAGTTAGTTGACACTGACAGTAAGTTGTAAGTTCTTATGAATGAGGTTATTGACTTCTTCTCTTTCAATTCTTATTTAGTCTTGTTTATTGTTTGTACTAATTTCACAATTATTTTGAAAATATGTGAAGACGTCGGATATTTAAAATACCCACGGATGAGGTGAAGTTATTTGATTGAAACATATTTAAACCCTACCACAAGACAGCTAAAACAGGAATAGGCAGTCATGGGGACTCTCGACAAAACTGAAAGCACAAATATATATGACCCCCTTTTGAAACTTTTATCGTACGCCTATGGTGAATAGAGGTTGCTACAAATCAACACCCTTCAAAGAAACTGAACCCTTTATAAACATTTTTAAACAATTTCTTCCAATAAATTAGGTAGTAACATGTACATACAATTTTATAGAACGATCATGGTAGAAGGAATTAAATTTTTGCTATAACTAATGACTAATGAGGGAATTCGTTTAAAAATTTTTTTGGTACACTCACGTTAAATGGGAGTTTAACAACATTTTGCGAAAATCAAGTTGTCTGGAATATACTAGTGTTAAAAAGAGTGATATGTTTACGTTATAATAATTATACCCAACAAATACCTTAAGGTTGTCAATTCAATATCCAAATCATTAGTGAAATGTGATTCAAAAAGTGATAAAAACTTACCCCTAATGGCTTTATATGTTTAAACTTAGAATTTAAATGTTTTGGTTCTTAATACGGTGCTGTCTAATTTATATGTGCGCAAACTCAAATTGATAAACAAAACATACAAGAATCCGATGAAACTGATCAGACAAGCATTACAGCATTACCAAAAGCACAGTAGTAGAAAAAAATTGCCTTTGAAATTATTTTGGTGCCGGAGTTGTAAACCTCGAAGACTATACAATGTAAAAAATGTTGTTTATACTGGTCAAGGTTATTTGTATATTTTTAAACTAGTTTTAATGCATTCGTTAGCAATCGGAACTAAATTTCATCGCACGAGTTAATAATATAAACAGTAAACACTTCAGAAAGTGTTTTTCTGCACTATAGAAAGTGCGCAGTTTATTAATTGTGATATTTCAACTTCTTATGTGACTTGTGTGTAAACTTTCTTGAAAATAGTGTTCAGTATTGTCAGAAGAAACGTTTTCTTATAATGTGTATGTGAAATTAGGACACATATTATACCGGGTAAACAATTCCACGTGATCAAAGCATGGTAATAATTGTAAGAGGGGACATGTCATATTATGGTTCAAAGGAAATTCGCCTCTATTTCGTCGAGGTGGAAGAATGAAGTTTTGTATTAGTTACGAGGAATTTGTCACGTAGTAGTTGTAATCCACATTTTTGAGAAATATTGAACTAATGCGAACCCCGTATATTAAAAACAATTAATTCTGAGAAACTCAAATTTGGATGTGCGTTTTAATTCCGCTTATAAACCTTCAAGGAATGTGCTGTTTACCCGATGTGAGATAAGTAACCCTAATGTTTATGTTCCAAAATTACTGTGATTTTGTGACATGACTCAAATTCAGAGAGACACTATTATCCATTTAGTCGCAGGAGGGTATGTATTATAATTATTTATTTCAACATTTTTCTAACAACCATATCCTTTGATAAACACTCATTACATAACAGATTCGATAGTAGGTATACCTACTTACAGGCAAGTAAACAAAGTTCTTAGAACTTTTTAGTTGGCATAGTTGGAGTTTAATCTATAAATAGATTCCAATTTTTATGTTATAGCAATCAGCTGATTGTTTATATATGATTATTGGGCTTCACTTGTTGTTTTTTCTTAATTACTTGACTTCTCTATTTTTTCAGGGAGATGATATATTTTGATTTCTTTCAGTTTTAGTCCTAATAAAAATACTTTTTTCTGCGTGACATCTCTGTTAGAGAAACCTTGTTATTTTGCAATATGAGAGCATACCCATTAGATCCCAAATATTTTCACACATGGAAAATTAATTCATAATGAAAATGTTCGGACAAAACATGAGGTAATATTTGATGATGATGAAACAATACTAATTTATTT
>CAJUYI010002473.1:18307-31373 GCA_910591695.1 Galerucella pusilla | reverse complement strand
CAACACATCAACAACTGACAGAATAGAAAACAATCCACATTATTTACCGATTTTGTCCACTTATTGGCGTTTTTAGGCAACTTTTAGGTATTTATGATAAAATTCATGGGAGAAGCAGGTTTTGTTTAATATACAAATACGTCTAATAATTAGTTGGTTTAGATTTTTGATAAATCCATATTTAGCTAATTAAAAAAGTACCAATATTTCAAGTGTAATAAATTATTAATTTTAAAATTTCACCCTGTATAATTCATAATTGACTATACATTATTTATTTTGTTGGAATCGGTTCATTAAGAGGATTTCAAAAATATGCAAATATACAGGGTGTTTTATTAAAAAAAACAACACTGACTATGGCATACTTGCGTGAATCAACCTGTACATTTAAATTTATGTTTACGTAACGCACAACTTAATTCAAAAGTTGACGTGTCTCGGCATTTTTTATAATTTTCTAAAATAATGACATAAAGAATTTTATTCCATAATTCCATAATTCCATATGCAAAATTTCAAAATTTGAAACGAAAGTGTGTTGGTTTGCTAATGATTTGAGTAGTTGGAATCTGATTTTTGGTTGTTTTGATTTTGTGTTCTGAAACTCCAGTTTTAAAATTCCTAAAAGTTCTTCACTTAGTATGGATCTACATCAAGCAAAAGCCAGATCTATTCAATTTTTTCTTTGTGTAAATCAATTTGAAAATAGGAGTCCCCTACAGTTTATAATATACTCGGAAAAACTGGTCTTACCTCTAAGCAATTCTGCACTTTCATATTCGTAACTTAAACCAGCATCAACTTCAAATTTAATATCGCTAAAACCAGCTGCCTTTAAATCTTTCTCGTAAAATGACTTTGGATCAGCTTCATGATGGTATGGCGATAACATTTTTTCCTGACTGTATTTTCCCCATTTTGGATGCTTACTCATCCTCTCGAACACATAATCTGATGGAATGTACTTGAAGAATATATGATAAGTTTGTCCACCTTCTTTTAACATTTTAAAAACGTTTTTAAATGCTTGCCTAAAAATATTTATAATATATTTTTATTTGAAAAAAATATTTGTCAACTTACCCAGGGTCTAATACCATATGCATGGATAAAAAGCTAAAGATATTATCGAATCTATTGCAGAAAGTTTCCGGTAAATCTTTCGTAGCGATATCCAATTCATGAAAACTACTCCTGGGCATTTTAACGTTCTTCCTGGCAAATTCCACCATGGAAGGTGATATGTCGGTTCCCACAAATTCTTTGTAGTCTTGAGGAATCAGCGGAGCCAAGTTTGTCTTAGAACTGTAACCATCAGCAAAACCAAATTCTAAAATTGACGGGTTCTTTCTCCAAACGATTAATTCTCTGTGCTTGTTCATGGCTTTGCTCAATATGGAGGCCGTAACCTGGGAGCTTTTGGCAAACAATTCCGGAAGTACCATACCCATGGTTGTAGTTTGGATAATTGAGGCGTTCTAAGTAAAAGTGGTGGAATCTATGAAAATAATAAATAAAAAGAAACTATCAGTTATTGTTTTAGAAAGAGCAAGGAAAGAAAAAGCCTCACGACTTGAAGATATTTTAGAGCTAGTATTCTTATTATTAACACTCCAATACACGCGCCCCCTAGTGAGACATAAATACACGCCTGTCATCTGTCAGATGACTGTTCACTTATTTGTCAAAAGTGAATAGTATAATAATTGTTTTTTCGCAATTTTGCAGGAATAATGGTGCATAGATAAATGAAAAAGTTCATAAATGTTCATTAATTTGTATTTGAAAAAAATTATCTGTATATAAATCTTATAAATGTTAAATTTTTGTAACACAGTTCTCGAAATTATTATCAAGTTCGTCCGGTCGAGGTCAATAAAGTTTGGAGAACAAGTTTTTCTCCTCAAATTATTGATAACATACCAAGTTTCCTTGGAGGAACCTTAAGCTTTGTTGTCATAATAGTTTTAATTAATAGATGGTCTGCAAGAAGAGTTATACTCTTCTGGTTTTTATGCATTCTTCGAAGAATGTTATTTGGTGAGGAGTTGCAGTGGAGAGACCATTAAACCCAAACCTCTCTTAACCTAAAAACTGTCTATTTCGGGATGAATGAAAATTTGGGTCAACACTGTTAATGACTTCGGCTTTGCAGCTTAAATATAATTTGAGAGTGCAAAAGATCTCTTGATGTACTTCATTTCTCCATATTCTCACTCATCTATATCTGCTCAGGATTAACGTTAAGTAAGTTACCCCCAGAAGGTACATTTCCAGAGTGGCATTAAATACAGATGGTTCAAAAATGAAAGAAGGCTCAGGATGTGGAGTTTACTCCAGAGCACTGAGCCTGATGAGGATTGAGTGGGGAATGGGAAACAATACCAGCGTAGTTCAAACAGAACTGGCTGGTATCTCAATTGCCGCGAAAGAACTAACCAGAAAAGGAATTTCCGGCAAAAACATAACAATCTGCACTGATAGTAGACAAGCCCTATTAGCCTTGAACAGACAACGTGTTATAACAGAACTAGTACTAGAGCGCCACCAAGATTTAGCTAACGCCTCGGCAGATAACAATATTATCCTGAGGTGGGTTAAAGGACACGACAGGAGTGAAGATAATTGCATTGCCGATTCTTCAGTCAGGGAAGCGGCTGGACAGTGACACCTACGACCATGTCGACAGGTAACTGCCGATTGAGGCCACACATTATTCAGTCCGAAGGAAGGACGATGACCTGGAAGGATAACTCCTCGGGAGTACGTACAATGGGTCACAATAAGTGAAGGTTTTTATGAATTCAATAAAGCATTATTTTTCTTTAAGTATTGAAGTAAATTTTTGTTCGAACTCTGTAGAGATCGAGTGTATTATGCAAATACATCGTGATCGACAGTACTCCTGCTTGTACAGCTAAACCCACTCAGATCTTCATTAATATTTAGAATAGTATGAATGTTTCTGTTATTGTAAAAACTACTCATTAAAATTACTGCTACTTTAAATTATTGAACTTCTTAATTGACCAACAGTATGAAATTTATCATTATAGTGAAATACAGGGCTGCTCCGATATCGGGAAAAAATAACAATGTCATCTAAGTTCCAAATAGCGCAAAAAAATTGGAATACAGATAGCGGAGCGAGCGCAGCTGATAAGGTGGGCGATAAAATTTATTGTCCCAAAAATAAAACAAAATTAGAAATTCTGGAGACAGGATTACAAATAATGTAGATATCTTTGCGTATTATTGTTGGAACTAGATAAAAATAACGTGATAAGAGAACTCAATTTATTGCAGGGATTGGTGTAGGTACTATTAGAACATTTTCAAAATGAAAAAAAAAATCATTTAAAAAAAGTTGAGTGAATTATTTTTGCAACTAAACTCCAATTCAAATTATTTGGAAATTATATTACCCATATTAAAATTGATTTGGAATTATATAAAAATAACCATAATATGCTGTT
Source organism: Galerucella pusilla (assembly GCA_910591695.1). NCBI lineage: Eukaryota > Metazoa > Arthropoda > Insecta > Coleoptera > Chrysomelidae > Galerucella > Galerucella pusilla. The sequence goes on along the minus strand of CAJUYI010002473.1, from coordinate 27,894 downwards.
TAAAACACACTCTCAAAATCCAGAAAACAAAATAACACTGCCTTAGTAAGAAAATTATCAATAAATAAATACTAAAACAAAATTCATATAAAAAACTTACTTACTGGCCAGGCTTCACTTGTATCGAAACATAGACGCGGAATGTAGAAATACCTACTTAGTTAAATATGTGTGTTAATTTTTTTCAAGGTCAGCTTAATCCAAAGGAAACATAAATTTTTATCGAACACATGTACGGAACGTTGAAGGTTTGACGAGAGATAGCAAATATTTTTGCGAAAATTTATACTTTTTAGTTTTTGTTTTGTTAAAACATAATAAAAATACACTTTAATTTCTCAAATTATATTTAGTGAAACACCTGTTAATTATTATTGTTACTAGACATCATTCAGTACTGAATGAGCTAATTTTAAAGAGCTATCACAAAACGAGCACGTTTATGAACTTGTCAAGTAAGTTTTTAAGCCTCGGTCATTGATTTGTTAAGTGGGCTATCAAGATTGACTTATCTTAAGCCCGGTCTTCACTTGTCGCATCCGTTCGTATCGTACCTACGTTGTGTATCATTGCCTACGGGATCTGTTGCCAAGTGAGGTATCAAAATTTGATACAAAGAAACGCAATGAAATTGCAAAAATTGTGCACACAGGCTACCTTGTTCCGCCACTGTCCTCTATATTCTATAGATACTGTTTTAGTTGTTCTAGGACTAGTTTCTCTCCAAATAAAAAGGGATTTACAGGGAGGTATAAAATTTGGCACCAGCACTGTTTAAAAATATCAAATATATCCAAAAAAAATTAACAATATATTTCCTGTATTTTTCTTTATCATTTTTGCGATACTGAATCTAAAAGGATATAGGATAATACAAAGTCAGTTCGTTTGTTAATCCTTGAGAAGAACGATTAGGTTCAAAGATAGCATTTTGATTTAAAACCCCTTTTATTTGATATCAAATGGAAAAAAAATATTAGTTTGCTTAGAAAAAAAAATTTTTGTGGCATAAAAAATTTCTGAAAATAAAAGTTTTCACACTACTAGCTGTGAAGTTAAAAAGTATTGCTTGTTCTAGCCAACTGAGGAGTTGAATTTCTCTATTAGTGGTCAATAATGGACAAAATCAAATATTTTGAGAATTCAGGGATAGTACTTCAACAAAAACTTGTGCAACATAATTTTGTATAACCAGTAGATTGTCTTTTAATATATTTCTATTTGAATAAAAATGTCATTAGTTTAAAATTCGCGCTCAACCAAAAATTACTGATGACATAACGAGTACGTTCATAATATATCGAAAACTGACAGTGTACTTGTCAGTCAGACGACGGGCTAAGGGCCGGTTTCATAATTCGATAGTTAAAGTGCCTTTAGTAAAAGTAGACTTTATCTTAAAGTATCCTTTAAGACGACTTTAAAATAATTGCGTTTCATAATGAAAGTAGCACCTTCTTTTAATAAAAGTAGCATTTAGCTAAGTTGGCAGCCCTGAAATTTGTTTTTCGATACCTTAGATTATCTAACCTTAGGTTATCTAACCTAAAATTATTGCTTTGGCGGTTTGTTGTTGTTGACAATATTGTTATATTGAATATTTACTGAATAATGGAGGCAAATATAAAACGTACAACAAACTTTACAAAGGAAGAGGAATTGTCTCTCCTACAAAGCATAGAAAAAACACAAACATGTAATAGAATGTAAAACGACGAATAAAATCAGCAGTGTTGAAACCGAATTAGAGGTTCAATGTTTTGTAGCAAGTTACGAACTGTAGGTTTTGATAACCGTAAACGATTTAAAAAGAGCATTTTTTATTCTTCTTAAATAAATCTCTTCGTCATCGAGTGATGAACTAGAGCTGGAAGAACGATCAAGCATGTTCATCATTTTTTCGTGAAGTATTCAGCCTCGTTGTCAAAAAATATGGAGAAAACTAGGTTATGTCTGCTTTAAAGCCACTTTATCTTCTGTAAAGTTTAGAAATTCGCACTTTAAGTTAAAGGAAACTTTAGGCACTACTTTATCTTAAAGTACGATTATGGGACCACTTTTTCAACTTTAAGCCAACTTTAATATTTAAAGGCACTTTAAGTTGATTATGAAACTGGGCCTAAGCGCTTCTCGGAGTGCGTTTGTGAATTATTACTACCTAGTACCCTAGTACCTACTTGGTACCACTCGATAATAATTATACGATCTGTCGCTATTAGCGACAATGGATGTGTTTTGTTTTTTTGTTGACCTTTCGTACGTTTAAGCCGACAACAATTTTTGATTTAAGCAAAAATTTTTAAATGGTTGTTTTAATAAACATACGATTTCCATATTGCTATTAATAACATCACATCCAACGGGTTTTTAATGATTCCATAATCAATATTGCCTTGACCTTATGTTTAGTTGTAACTATTATTTAACTGAATCAAAGCAAGTCGATCGAAATAAATTAGAAGGTCAATATCATTTTCATTCAGCTCCAAGAGTTTTAAGGACCTGTTGTGGTCTTACTGGCAAAATAAATGAACAAAAATTAACTAAAATTATATAAACAAAATTAATTGTCTATATATCTTTCTCTGTATTCAAAATGCAGTATAAAAGGTTATCCAAAGATAAAGTTTCAGGATAACGTCTAGTTATCCTTGAACTACGGAGGGACGTCTACAATTTCCCGGAACATACACAGATAAGTAGAGATGTAAAACAAAATTGTAACAATTTTTTATCAAAGTTTATCGATAATTATTACATAAATGGTACTGCTCGACACACATTTTACGAGAATTATTTATTATTTCAGCCCTAAAATCACTAATCAGAATTTAAACCCATAAAGTCTCACAGAGTTTTTGCAAATCAAAGAACAAAGACCGTCCACCAACAAGCAACAACTACTTCCCTGGCTATATGCCTCGAAAGACATTGAATTACACTTCAAACTTAATCGGGTTTGGTATATCTGCAATTCGAAATGACAATATCACTTATAGACAAAGCCTTCAGGTGTTGACAAAGGTCGCGTCAAATATGAAAAGAGTATGTCTGTAGTGAATGAGAGAATCTTCCAGGTATAGAAAATTTCGATCCTAGAAACCCGTTCAATAGCACTCACGTTTATGACACTCTAACCCGTTTTATTTATTCTAAAAAAATGTCGATAAGGTCCCAATTAATATTGACATGCAACTACTTAAGGAACATTATTTATGTCAAATCCAGTCAACTGTCATATGTCATAGTTAAATATAGGTTTTCCAGTGTAGCGATTTTCTTTACATTTATAAACGAAACAAAGTTGTCTGTGGCAGCATAATCAGCCGGTCGAGTGGAGGATCCTGTTGAGATTTCAGGAAATCCCCTGCCTGCTTGTCCAATCCATCACTATACCACGCTTTTACTTTAGCATGTTTTCAACTTGGATATATAACATTTCAAAGTGGGTTACAAAATATATAATTTTTTCTCGATAATTTTAATTTAGGTTGCCATGGCTTTATCTTTGGAATGTATACTTCGATTTGATAAACTTTCACGAAAAAAAACTCGAAAATTACTCGCTGTAGAGGGAGATTTAAGTAAATGCAAAAATAAAGTATTCCTAATTTTAATATACTGAGCATTGTATCTATTAGCATTGAATTTTAAGGTTATCCAATATGCAGTACGTCGCTATTATTTTCTATTTTATTAACATTAGATAACGTAGTGCGAGTAAAATGGAATGAACCCGACATATAATGTATAGTGAGTTAAGCAACCTACCCGAAGAATATCAGTGGAAGATATGACCGCAACCGTTGTGTAATTTGTGTCTTTCTTTCGCTTTCATCCGCACCAGGAATTATAGCGCTTGTCACGGCTGTTCATTTGTAGATGGAGTTTTTATCCCCAAGAGAAAATCCCCAATCACAAGCTGAGAAAATTGCTTATCTCTGCAACGGATACTGCCGAGGATGACGCCGAGCTTAGACAGGTTGCACGTGGTCTCTGGTATCCCAAAAAAAAATACAAATTTGTTACTGAGTTTTCAAATATTTTATTGGAATTTTCTGTTGTAAAATGTGACATTAGTCACATGACACGATCTGCATTTTTTTTTGCAAAAAATGCGAATTTAATACAAATCAACGTGTCCAAGTATTTTTACCAGCATGCCCTCATTTATTCGTTATCTAATTTGGCTGTTTCATACTGTATTTTATGTAGATACGGTCCCCCTTTTATTATTTAAATACACCGCACTGCGGTTTGAATGATGTAAACTTTGCGAAAAGGTTAAAAGTCAAACTCGGCTATTTGTTTTTATCTTTTAATACATAAATACACCAAATAGTCTAAAAACACTTCATTTTTTTCAAAAATTTTGACGCATTCCCCCATATCTGAATTACTTTTTTCAAATTTACCAAAATTATGCTTGTAAAACTTTTACTTTTCATTTGGAACGTTTTGTTAATGCCTATAGGTATTGTAAATAACGAGCTTCAATATTGACGAGAGAATGAGTTAAAACAAAGATTCCAACCAATAAATTTTCTAGCCGTAACACGCAATCCACAAAAGAGTGTCAGTTGGTCATGAAGAGCCATAATTTAGTCGGTTCAGTTGTAAAACTGTAGCGCGTAAAACAAGGAGAGTTTTCTGGGTAGGAGATATATCCTTCTGAAAGTTGACTGGTCTTTATTAGGCCTGTCGTGCTTTTTTTTGAAAAAAAAAAATCAAGGATAATGTTCAACTTTGGTGGTTTGTACAATCATTTTCATGTTTTGTTACTGTTAAGATTGAATAACATTTGCTCAAAGAACAGCACTTAATGTTCATCGTCTCACACCACTTTTCAGATGACTTTGAAAAAAATATTAACAGTTATTAATTGCCTAAACAAGCTCAATGAACTAGTCGAAAACAACTTACTATGGATTCCAGGACACACTGGAATAGAAGGAAATGAAATAGCAGATGAACTAGCAAAGAGGGGGACTGAAATACCTTTCTGGGGGCCTGAACCATTTTGCGGAATCAGCCCCAATGTAATCTTGGAAGAAATAGGTAAAGCTGAGAAAAAGAGAAGATCTGACCATTGGAAAGATCTAATAGGGCTTATACAATCAAAGACTCTTCTAGGTGTCTACAACCGGTTGATATCAAATGAATGCATAAGTCAAAGTAAAAATGCACAGGGATCCTAACGGGACATTGTCGCCTGAATGGACACCTGGAAAAGCTCAAAATAGTGGAGGAAGAAGAATGCAGATTTTGTGGCATGGAAAAAGAAACCTCCATCCACATACTTTCCATCTGCACAGCACTTCTGAATCCTAGAGCACAGCTCCTGGAAGATTACTGGATAGAAGAGGAACATTTACCTAAGGTGAAGCCTGCAGACATCCTAAAATTCCCCCGGGAAATAGGACTAAAGGAACATACATATATACATACAACAGTTATTAATCATTAATAATCCAATAATCCAAGCATATGATAGATAATAATTAATTTGAAATGAACTATAATAAAATGAATGAGGATTACGTCTACTACAATGCCCGGGAACCAAATTACGAATGACCTTGACCTTGTTGGGTCTGGGAACCAAATTACAGATTATTGGTAGGCATCTGAAATTGATTTTCAATCTACTACCTGAATTATGAAAATGAATAATGTCTCGTTAGACACCTTTGAACGTTCTAACGTTCTCAATGTCACATTTGGTTGAAAAAAAAACAGTCAATTTAGAAAAGCTTCTGGCCTAAAACATTGTTACGGTCTATTGTTTCGGGCCCTTTATAAGAGAGTCGTAGGAAAGAGTGTATGTTTTCGGTATCCCTTAAGGTTCCTACTCTTTCTGCGTGATAGACTGCTGCCGTGAGATTAAGCCAAGGCCTCTTGGAGCACTTTCCATCGGTTAGTTTGGATTTACTGGAAAGGAAAAGCTTCTCACGTTCAGGGAATTCATATCGTGCTTAGCAAATTGCCTGATTTATTATCTCTCGTTAAACAATTGGCATATCAAAACTATTTAATTATACGGAACATTTCTTTTGTGTAAATCCGGAAAAAAAATAGTAATTTCTTCTTCACAACTTTTTTTTTCGTTAGATTTTCCAGTCCGGACAACAGTAATTTACTAGACGAAAAGAATTAATCTTGCTCTAGCACATTATATACGTGCACCTTACAAAGCGTTACATATATATATACGCGTGTGAGTCAACCCTCCAAGTCAGGAGCTAGCTCGAACTCCTCGGGGACTGACGATGCGAATGATGGAAGCCTCCCAGTCAATCCGACTAACTCGTATTTTCAATCTGCGACGATGAAAATGCAGTGAAAGCCCCTCATTGTTCTCGTACTCTTTTTTTTTATTTTTATTTTCACAATAGAAACTATACGATCTCTCGCGGCAATTATTTATGTCGAGAGGTGTTTCTTTTTTACATCAGAACGAGTTTTACTAATGAAAAACGAAATTAGAACGTAGATAAAATATAAAATTTAATCGTGAGTAATATCATAAGGCATCAAATTGCTAAGTAATAATATACAAGAAGCATGAGTGCTGATGGTAACAAAAATCTGATCCGATCATTTGTGGATCTATCAGTTTTAATGATTTCTTGATTATACAGTGTTAAGTTGTGCGTTATGTAAACATAAATTTAAATGTACAGGGTGATTCACGCATGTATGCCATAGTCGGTGTTTTTTTTAATGAAACATCCTCTTAATGAACCGATTCCAACAAACTAAATAAATGTATGGTCAATTATGAATTATACAGGGTGAAATTTTAAAATTAATAATTTATCACACTTGAAATATGGTACTTTTTTAAATTAACTAAATACGGATTTATCAAAAATCTAAGCTAACTAATTATTAGACGTATTTGTATAATAAACAAAACCTGCTACGCCCATGAATTTTATCATAAATACCTAAAAATTGCCTAAAAACGCCAATAATTAGAAAAAATCGGTAAATAAAGTGGATTGTTTTAAATCGGTAAATAATGTGGATTGTTTTCTATTCTGTCAGTTGTTGGTGTGTTGACAGTTTAAACTGAAAAAGTAAAATCTTTGTCAAACACTCTTTCTTTGTCGACATAACAATGGAATATTTAACTGAGACTCACCGAATTGAGATTTTAATGATGATCGGATAATTGCAGAAGTCAAGTTGAAGTGGCAAACTTATTTAATCACAGGTATCCCGAATTGCCTAATATTTCACAAAGTACTGTGTCTAAAATTCATGCAAAATTCAGAGAACTTGACATGTCAAACCATTGAAAAGAAAACCACACTTCGTTGAAGATGATGTGAAAGTGGATATTTTGTTAAGTGTCGAAGAGAATCCAACTTCAAGTAGGTACAAGTCAAATTGCCCGTGAAAATAATGTAAGTCATACAACTGTTCTAAGATGTCTTCATAAAGAAAAACTTAATCCCTACAAATTAACTTTTGTGCAGGAGTTAACAGAAGACGATCCATATCGTAGAATGGAGTTCTGCGAAAGATTGATTAATAAGATGAACAGAAATGAGATAGCTCTTGGTACCATTCTTTTTTTGACGAATCAACATTCACATTGAATGGAGAGGTAAACCGACAGAACTGTAGATAGTGGTCAGCAGAAAATCCTAATTAGATGCGTGAGACACATACTCAGTATGTGAACGTTTGGGCCGGTATCATAGGCGACCATATTATTGATCCTATATTTATAGATGTAAATTTGACAGCTGAAAAATATTTAAATATGCTTAGAGATGAAGTTATTCCTGCGTTGGCAAACTTATATCCCAACGCAATAGATCCTAGCTTACCGAATGAAAATGTTTGGTTCCAGCAAGACGAGGCAACACCCCATTATGCTTTAATGGTAAGAACTTATTTAGATGAGATCTTCCCCAATAAATGGATTGGACGAAGAGGTACTATTGAGTTTCCAGCTAGATCGCCAGACCTTACGCCGTTAGATTTTTTTCTGTGGGGTTATCTCAAGAAAATAGTTATTTTCCTAACAAGTGCGGAAAGTGATACTTTCCCGCACGCGACTGCAGTTGACCCAAACGACGCGAAGCGGAGTTCCGGCAAGCGGTCAAGGGCGGGAAAGACACTTTACGCATTAGTTAGGAACATTATTTTTTCTACGACCGTATATACAAAAAATATATCAACCCATTTTTCAAAATTTATTTTATTTTAACATACATATAAAAAACTTGGACCAAAAACTATTATTATTATTATCAATTATTATTATAAATATTAATATTAGAAACACAATTTGTTGCATTCTGTGAATTACTTAAAATTGCCGGTCCAGTGGAGTTATTTGGTGTTAACTGGTGAGTGAATGACGTTGATGGGGATGGCATCGTTTGCAGGTCACATAAAGATGACGATGAAGGTGACGGCAACAATTTTAAGTCATTTGTAGATGAAATAATTTCATTTGATATATTTTTCTTATATCAAACCCGGGTGGTTTGATAGTTGTTTTGTGACACTACTTTAAAGAATTTACAAGGTTTTATCAAAATATTTTCATTATTTAATATTTTCAGAAAATTAAAAATGCAACAAAAAGCTAGAAAACAATATGTTGATTATATTTGATGGACTATTTATTCACCTGGTGTAAGAATAGTTATAACTTCCGTAGTAAAAAACTATCTAATAAGGTCAAAATTTGCATAATTTTACTTTCCCGCACTAGTGCGGGAAAGTGACACTTTCAAAGCTAAAATGCGTGCGGGAAAGTGGGTTAAAGCGCTCGGTAGTAGAAAAAAGTGTATGCAACACAACCAACTAGCAATGTAGACCTCAAAGACAAGATAACTACAGAAATACGGAATATTTCACCTCAAAATTTAAGCAAAGTTAAAGAGGAGTTCTATAAGAGACTGTGCTATTGCCAACAACTAGGTGGAGAATATTGTGAGCATTTATTTTGATGTATTAAAATTAAATACATCAGGTATTTTATGTATGTGTTTAATAACTGTAAAAATCAAATTTTCACACTGTATAATTAACATTACTTGAATCGATTTATTAAGAGGATTTCAAAAATATGCAAATATACAGGGTGTTTCATTAAAAAAAAACACCGACTATCATACTTGCGTAAATCACCCTGTACATTTACATTTATGTTTACATAACGCACAACTCAATTCAAAAGTTGACGTGTCTCGGCATTTTTTATAAATTTCTAATATAATGACATGAAGAATTTTATTCCATAAGTGGCTTCCACACTGTATAATAAATACTTCAAGCGCCAAATGTGATGGCGAGTGATCGCGCAGGTATAGACTTTATATAACTGCATAACTTCAGGATTTTTCAAAATACCAGGTCATTTTTTAACAAAAACTCGTGAACTTCCCTTTCACTGCTGTTTTGTTATTTTGTTCTTTATTCAATTGACGGCTATATTATGTAGCATTGTCCATCACAATTATATTTTTATCGAAAATTGAATAGATGAGGCTTTTACTTGATGTAGATCCATAGTAAGTTATGAAATCAAACAATTTTATTTTGTAAAATCTACATTGTAA
>CAJUYI010002473.1:0-13307 GCA_910591695.1 Galerucella pusilla | reverse complement strand
ACATCATAATTGTTCTAATGATATCTATCACGAGTACACATTCCGTTAGACAGAACCAATCTAATTATGCAATTTAGGTTGACACACGGAGTTCTCTCGGTGACGCCGCATCGCCGGGGAGATGAGTGACAACACCGCACTAATCATTGATGCTCGACTGCAAATCTCCGGCTATCCGAGATGCAACTACGAATACAATCTGAGCAATTAGTTTTCATCGATTGCCAATTCCCACAAGTCGGCTCTGCGCATTTTGTTATTCAATTGTTACACTACGATGTTTATCCGATAATGTGATTACACTGCTCGAGCGTTCGTTGATTAAGACAAGGTTGAACTTCGAGCGGAACCTCGTCATGTCAAGAGAATTGGGTAGTTACATCACACGTACACCAACGCCCTTAGATGGTACATACGCTCAAAATTAAAGTTTTACTGTCAAAAAAGCAAAAATTGTTATTAAAAAACGGAAATGAATTGAATTTGACATTGACTTTGACGTTGAAATCAGGCATTTTTTGGCGTTAATCTTCTATATATCTGTGGTTATGACAATTTTTATTTATACAAAAAACTTTTATTCTATGGAATATTTTGGAAAGATATGAAGAGAAGGATATAATAGAGAAATTTTATTCCCAAATGAGTAGCATACGGAAACAGCAAATAAAATCACACATTTTGGACGGTTGCTCAAAATTCCCCGAACATCCAATTCAAGAGTTGAAACAGTCTGAAGTTCTGCCATGCGTGAGAATATTCAAGAACGAGACAATATTTCATATATATATACCTTGCACATAATATGGTTGGTTAGGTTTCCGTGTTTGTTGACTTAAACTACACAAAAAAAAGTTGTTTTGGTTTCCGTCAATTGCTTTTTGCATAAAAATTGTACGATATTAGACAAGATCAATAACCCGTTATATTGACAATACAATTTTTCTTAAATTAACCTCTAAATCGATTCCATCTTCACCAAACAAATATAGCAATAAACCATTCCAGAACACATGAATTCGGTAAAATGTCAAGAACATCCCCCAAGTTTTGAGCACTTAACACTCAACAACCATTTAAAAAGATGTCATTTTAGATACCTTCAACATTAATTGAAATGTAACTGATTGCCACAGAGCAGATGCAGCAAATGCAATACGCATATATAGAGATGGCTCAAAAAGGGAAGAAGGCTTAGGATGTGGAGTTTACTCCAGAGCAGTAAGTCTAAGGATTAAGTGGGGATTGGCGTGGTTCACACAGAACTGGCTGGTATCTCAATTGCCTAAAAGAACTAACCAGAAAAGGAATTTCTGGCAAGAATATAACAATCTGCACTGATAGTAGACAAGCCCTATTAGCCTTGAACAGACAACGTGTTGAATCGGGGCTAGTACCTACTAGAGTGTCACCAAGATTTAGCTATCCTGAGGTGGGTTAAAGGGCACGACAGGAGTGAAGGCATTGCCGATTCTTTAACCAGGGAAGCGGCTGGACTAAAAATTTTAGCACCCAGTGACACCTACGGCCTAACGACTTCGACAATTGCGAAACCAACCAAACGTTGCTCCCATGCTCAATCCCTTAAGAGATGGGATGGAATCAAAGGATGCAGTCTTGCCAGGATCAACCTGGGCGACCCTGGAATGCTGGCGCCTAAGGAATATTTGATGATGACCAGGAAAAACTTACGTTTAACTAAGGAAACACCTCCATACTATGTGGCTAGTGGACACACCTCTATGCAGGATGTGTGAACAGGAAGATTAAACTGTCAGGCATGTTCGGTGAGTCTTAGCCTACACCTGCCGATATAAAAGAGATGTTTCCTAGTGACCTGCCCACCTTCCTAAAAAGGACTGGATGCTCGATGACCTAGGAGGATGTAGAATGGGTCACATGTAGCCTAAGTGCTGTGAGCCTACACTCACCCTCCCTACTCTTCAGATACAGAGCTGTTAGCCCTCCAACACAATATGGCCGATTTCTCAGTGATGTCATTCTGGAAAGGTCCATACACAGTAAAGTTCGCTGATTTCAACAACAGGGCCGTGCCGAAGCATTGAAGGCTTTTCATATCCCAACCCTATCACAATTTATTACTTTTTTGAAGATTTTCTTGATAAACATGAGGTTATTTATTTTGAACTAAACTGGACAAATAAAATAAAAGGAACCATAACGAAAAGTAACCGATTTAGAATCCTTATTATACAACAACTTTTCTTAGTGTAGTAGTTGGGTGTATATACAATTTGCGAATTTGCCTACGTCGCCCATAGGTTCCTTTATCCGTTTGACCGTTTCCCTATATGCCGCATCTTTACGTTGTTGTTTGTCGACTTGATGCTTGATGGTCTCCCACAGGATTTAAAGTTTCCAACTTAACAGGCAACGCCGAACGCGTAAATTCAATCCACAATAATTTTTCAAAAAAACTTTTTGTAGTAGAAAACTTTTTATATTTCTCAAAACATTTGTCATTTCTGTTTTGACCGAGGTCGCTGGGGAGGCATCAATCATGTTTAAAAGAGGATATCGTGGAGAACTGCGTGTGAAGTTAAAGATACGGTTTGTATTAGGGAGATATTTTTCTCGAAAGTCTAAAAGGAGTTATTAATGATGCTTATACCCAACATACATGTGTACGAAAATTTAATATCTATCGATGGTTAAATTCATCTAGCCCATTTGTTTTATCTAATTTTGACATGTAAAGTGACATTTTTCAAAACTGACTCAGGTTAGCAAACGTCACATTTTTCGTAACCAGTTACATAATGGAAAATATTATGTAACTGGTGATGAAATAGATATTTACGTAACTACTTATGAAAAAAGCGATATTGTTCAACAAGCGTAGTATTTGCCAAAACGAGCGCTAGCGAATTCTGCAAATTACGCGAGTTGAACAATGTCGCTCTCTTCATAACGTTTTATCTAATTCCGCGCTTTCATAATATATAATAAAATCTTCAATTACAATGGTAATATTAAAGTGGATTCAAATGGTGTTACAAGTATTGTTACTATGAAGTATTCACCCAAAAAATTGACTTACTTTAAATAAATGTGTTCTTAATAATGTTTTTTTCAATGTTTATAAATCTTAAAATACTATTGAATTAAAATAATGGGGTAATTTTCAGTTTAAATAATGAAATAATTGTCAGCTTTGACAGTACCTAATTGATAAATTATTCTTTGAAACTCATTTGGTATCTATATGTTGAAACATGAACAGTTACTTTTTCTCTCATTTTTTTGGGAATCAAACCACAATAATTGAATTTTTCGAGGAAAATTTAAAGAATATTTTTTAAAGTATATAGTTAGACCTTTAAAAAAAGGCTCCAGTATGATAATTGAGCGTCTTATCAAAATAAGGGTGGCACCCACTTTTTTCTATGAAAATATCAGTGAAAGGAGCCCCCTAACCTCCCCCTAGTTAAAATTGATCTTCACCCTTTTGTGATTCTCTTTCTATATGTATCTATGATACATCCAAGAAGCTGAACTATTTTAATATGACTAATTTTAGAAAAATTGGAGTTTAAAGAGAAGACTAATTTTTGCAATTATGTATTTTAGCATTTTTTTCAAAATATATTCGAAAATTCTGGAGATACGAAAAATTATAGAGTACCAAATTGTAGCTATTTTAACGACTAAAATTTCCCTGTATGTACCGGGTGGCCAACCAAGAAATAAAAAAAATTAAAAAACATTATTGTGGTCTGATTCCCAAAAAATAAAAGAAAAAATAATAAATAATACCACAAGGAACTTACAGAAGATATAAACAGTTAGGTACGTAAAGTTTTTACATAACTACTTTTCATAACTGATATATGAAGGTTATGGAAAATGTGACGTTACCTAACGTCAAGGAGTCACGTAAAGTGTCACATTTGATAGCGGAATTAGATAAAATTAATTTTAACGCCAACCGACAGTGAAACCGTCAATTATTAGATTGATTTCCGGAAGTAAACAAACAGTTTACATATGCGTTTGGTAAAGTGACTTATACGTCTGGTAAAGTGACATATGCGTCTGGTAAAGTATTTTGACTTTGACATTACTCGAAAATCATCATCTGTCAGTGTCACGCTTCTTCCCATTACATCTCGATAATATGCAATGGAATATACCTCAGTTTTTAATATATTCTGAATTCTGAGCAGTTGACGATAAAATTTTGTATGCACCACGTCAGTAAAGTGTCTTTATCGGACTCGCCTGTTATTCGCCTCGCTTCGCTCGTCTCATAATTTCAGACTCGTCCGATAAAGAATCAATTTACTGTCTTGGTACATAAATAACTATTATCACCAGTTAATAAAAACCAGAGAGAAAAGAAGGAAGTTTAATGTCATATTATAGAAAAATAACAACAACTAGAACTGAAGAGAACTACTAACAATAAGAACAACTAGAACAATTTACTTTTTATTTTATGCATTATAAATATTTAGGACACAATTCGAACAGTTTGTTAGGTTCACCCCCTGCAGAATTCGAAGTTGATGTAATTTTGTGATGCATAACTGATCTTGAACTGGAGGTGCTTGATTCACCAAGAATATCAGTGGCAATCCTTTTTTAATTTTCTATGTAGTTCTCTACATAGTTGTTTTAACTTTAAAATGTCGGAACCAGAATCTGTCAACAAGGTAGCCGACGATCTTCTGAAGCAGTGTCCCGTAAATAAAACAGGATTGGTAACTTCAAAAACTGGCAATAGTTTTTGGTAGACTACCAATTGTATCAATGCCAACTGGTTGTACGCCGCACGTACCAAATTTTCTTTTTGTCAAATTTAGATAAAATCTTGTGTGAAACACTTTATGGAATGCATCATTTTGTGTAACGAGTGAAATTTTTGCAGGGCGAGCGAGGTCCCGTAAAATGACACGTGTTACACATAAATAGCTATTTAAAAAGTAATGTTTCATTTTAAAACCTTTCGAGTGCTAGTCTTAGGTATATTAGAGACATCCCTTTTTTTTAAAATACCCTAATGTTTTCAATGCACTTATTAACTAAAACACAGGGGTCCAGAAACAATGTTTTCCCGATGGAATTCCTAAATAAAGAATTATTCCTATCCAACCACCCTCGCTTTTTTTTAATCACGCCGAATCAAAAACCTTATTTTATTATTGCTTTACGGCCTTTAAAATTACGGTAGCTTGAGTGTGAAACACATTGCACTACAATATGTTTGTGCAGTGTTGGCTTAGCCCGTCAGTAAATAATCAAAACCTCGAGGAAGAAAGTGGAGATTTAAAATTTTTAATAAGGTTTAAAGGTAGTGAGCTTGTTCGAGTGAGGATTCACGCCAAATCCATAAAAACTATCTTGGCTCATAACTTGCCAAGTTTTTTTTTTGTGAATTGCTCTATAACATAGATCTTACAGTTAGTTTTGACCTTGGACCTAGCTTCTGCTGACTCTTGATTGACAAATCAGCTTTACTTCACACGTTCACTCCAATCCAATCACCAATTAAGCTCTATCCTTTCTGACTAGTTCTGTATGTGTAGAGATGGAGGATGAGTGTAGGCTCACAACACTTAGGCCACATGTTACCCATTGTACATCCTTGCGAGGAGTTGTCCCTATAAGCTGGAGCTTCATAGACATTGAGAAGTTTTCGATAACATCTATAGAATCGTCAAAAAATCATTCAGGACCTAGATTGACTGTATGCTGAGGGAGATATATATAACACTAAAGGAGGATACACTGGTGGCTCAGTTAGCTAGAGAATGCCCAAAAGAGTGAGAAATGTTTTATTTGTTGTGGAATTCAGTGGTAGATAAGCTATTGGAAGACCTCAGAAAGAAAAGAGGTGATTTATTCATCATGGCATAGGCTATAGATTTGATAACAACATAGATATGATCGAAAAGACTGAATATCAGTTATAATAAAACGACAGTAATGATATTTAACTGAAGGAATGAAGGGAGGAAGGACTTTGTGGATGAATTGTAGGAATTAAGGCAGATGTTTAGTGTCTTGAGATGGTAATTTACTTAAAACTCATAGCCAACTCTATTGTAGATAGAAACTCATTTTGGAAAAAAAGCTGACTTAAGCCTGACATTGGCTATGGACGAAGTAGTCAAGCTTCTTCGGTATTGTTGTTGAAATCTAATTTAAGGTACATGAATATAGTAAGAATGGTGTAAAGACAAAAAAGATTGGACTAGCGAAGAACTCCGGAACACACCTGACAAATACTGAGCGTTAAAAAAAAGGGACACTAGTTTAGTAGAAACAAAAATTATCCTTTTCAGCTTATTTGAGTAACAAGTTGTAAATCCCTCTCTGTATAAAAAAGAACAAAGCCGAAAAAACGGAGTGAAAAACCTGCGAGGGGCGAGACAACGACATAATAAAACATTATACAAGAAAATGAAAACATGCCGGTCGTAAATAAAATGGTCCTGTTTATACGAAATATGGTAAAAGGTAAGATGTTTAGGGACATATTCTTTTATATTTTTTGGATGATATAAAGTTTTAGAAGGTATATACGGATCATGTGAAAGAATAACTTGGGATAAATCTGGTCTAGTTATAAAAATGTGGTATTTTATGTAGTTGAAATTTATTAAGTACCTAAGTAATAACATTTCGTCTTTATAAAGAAGCAGAAGAAAGAAAACAGTATTCTAAAAAAAGATCAGAAGAAGGTAGGTACGTGTTTGCGACAAAATTTCGGTAATAGTTTGGCAAAATTATTTTGAAGTTACACGGCATTGGTAAAGGGGTGAGGAAACAAGGCCGATTTCTGTCACAAATGTACCAATGTCGTACGATATTTTATAAAAGTAGCTATTAAAAACATTTTATGATCATGTATGGAAACTGATTTGTGCTTTGCTTTGAAGGTAATCTTCTTCGAAAACTTTATAAAAACAAATAAACAATAAAACTGGCCAACAGACCAAAGTATTTTAATATTGTTACATCATATAATTCTTTTAATAAAATTATTATCTTGGTTATGTTCATAGCAATTTCCTAACTGTTATGGAAATATTGAGTCTGCGCAGTATCAAAAAAGCATTCCAGCAGAGCCTGAACTCTGATACTTCACAGACTCAATATGTCCATAACATGTCAATAACAGTTAGGAACTTGCTACGGGAACAAACCCATAATTATTATATGGTTATTAATATTCTCAGTTACCTGTAACAATTAGCAATCACCTGTCTAGTTTGGCTATGAGATGACGCTTTTTTGAAAAATGAACAAACACAAAACACAGCACTATTCAAAATTACAAAATGATGGCAAATGAAATATGACAATAGGTACCAACGCCGCTGGATAATCAAACAGTTAATAGTCGAAGTAAGAGGGAAGAACACACGCACGCTCTGTGCAATAGCGCAAATCAGGTTCGATAGATTATCACCAATTGATTTCTTTCGGAGGACGCGGTAATAGACAAAATCTGATTGAACAAGCACATTGAAGAAATGACGTTTATTTTTTTAATAATATTGTTGACAATCAAAAGTCAATTTTCTGATTATTTCCACTACAAACTTAGCACTTTAGCTTTTTCATAGTTAAACGTGGCTATATCGAATGTTTTCGATTGCATTTCTTCCATAGCTTCAGATTTTTGACAAGCTATACATATCGACAGTTTTGTCATACTTCATTTGTTACAATAAGAAGATCTACTACCAAAACTGGACCAGGAATCGCTCTAAATATCGAAGGAAACGAAATAATTATCACATATTAAGATGCTATTAGAAGATATTCGGCAATTTCAGTCTTAATATTTTGCTGATGGTAGATGAAGTATTGAAATTGGTATAGTCCTTCCCAAATTGTATCCTCCACATTCCTTTTAGCGTAACTATTTCTGTGCATTTCTCCACACAATCGAGGTTTCATAGTATACTATCAAGTATGTATTAAGAACGGGGAGTGTCGCATATTAGACGCGCTAAGGGCGTTCCTGCGCTGGACACACCCTTCCAGTTAGGCCGCATGTTCCTCTCTTCGAGACACACAATATTTCTCTTCATAATTTATTTTTAATTATTTTGACCTGATAAATTGAGACCCGAGAGATGTCCACACCTCATATCAATTATGAAAAATGAAGGCTTCAGTCCAAGAACACTGGGGATTCATCAATTTTGATGTAGTTTTATTATAAACAAAGAAAAAGTGGAGCTTGTAGTAGGCTTGATTGAAACTTGAAACAACTGTCAGTTGATGGCTTTCCTGATAAAGTTATACCGGGAAGAAGCACAACAAAAATTATTAATATGTAGGTACCTATGAATGCCAAACTAATACAAAATACTATTAGATGCATGAGCGAGCTTAGAGAAATGAGGGTGGCTGTTAGTTAAGGGTTGCTAAATGATTTTCTGCATGTGTGATACACTACTATTTTTCGCTTACCTATAAAAATTGGAAAATATAACAAAAAATTGGAGAACGTGTCGCGGGACACACGGTAAGAACTTTAATTATATTATACACAACACAACACAACACAACGAGAGACTAGCTCGCCGACCGAGTCGATGCACATAACGTAATAACGTAACGTAACGGTCAGATCATTTGCGTCGCGACCCCTCTCGCTCGGTCAGATTTTTTCCTCGCTCCAACCTAACATAAAGAAGTTCTAAAAATATACAGTAGTATTAATTATAAAAATCTCATCATTGAGTTGATTGGCACAAAGTACATATTAAGTATTCTATTAACTGTAATTAATAATACAATGTATGCTGATAATCAACATTTTGCGCCGAAAGACTAGCTCTGAGACTGAGGAGAGAGCGCGAGAGCCCACGCGCTCAAGGCACATAACGTAACAACGTAACGTAACGGTCAGATGTTTTGCGTCGTGACCCCCCAGCACTCCAATCTAACGTAAAGAGCTAAAGTTCTAAAAACTTTGACATACACTGACTACCTCGACGAGACACTCCAATAAACAGTTGCAAAACCAAGGCTCCTATCAAATTAGGGAGAAAGAATAACAGCTGGATCAAAAACAAGTTGGGTTCCAAACGAATTCCTGTTGTCACAGCAAATAATATTGAAGATTCAAGCTTAGATTATCACCAAGAAACAACAGCTTCGAAGATTGGTTTTGAAAATTATTTATTACCGAATATAGGGTCAATTCTATAAGAAGTGGTTAAAAATACCATAGTCGATGTTGTTGTTTTTTAATGAAACACCCTGTATATCTGCATATTTTTGAAATCCTCTTAACGAACCGATTCCAACAAACTGAGTAATGTATGGTCAATTATGAATTATACAGTGTGAAAATTTTATTTTTACAGTTATTAAACACATACATAAAATACCTGATGTGTTCGATTTTAATACATTAAAATAAATGATCAAAATATTCTCCACCTAGTTGTTGGCAATAGCACAGTCTCCTATAGAACTCCTCCTTAACTTAAAGTTTGAGGTGAAATATTCCGTATTTCTGTAGGTATCCTGTCTTTGAGGTCTACAATGCTAGTTGGTTGTGTTGCATATACTTTGTTCTTGATATAACCCCACAGAAAAAAATCTAACGTCGTAAGGTCTGGCGATCTAGCTGGCCACTCAATAGTACCTCTTCGTCCAATCCGTTTATTGGGAAAGATTTCATCTGAATAAGTTCTTACTATTAAAGCATAATGGGGTGTTGCCCCGTCTTGCTGGAACCAAACATTTTCATTCGGTAAGCTAGGATCTATTGCGTTGGGATATAAGTTTGCCAACGCAGGAATAACTTAATTTCTAAGCATAAATAAATATTTTTCAGCTGTCGAATTTCCATCTATAAATATGGGACCAATAATATGGTCGCCTATGATACCGGCCCAAACGTTCACCTTTTGAGGGTACTGAGTATGTGTCTCACGCATCCAATTAGGATTCTCTGCTGACAAATATCTACAGTTCTGTCGGTTTACCTCTCCATTCAATGTGAATGTTGATTCGTCAAAAAAAAGAATGGTACCAAGAGCTATCTCATTTCTGTTCAGCTTATTAATCAATCTTTCGCAGAACTCCATTCTACGATCTGGATCGTCTTTTGTAAACTCCTGCACAAAAGTTAATTTGTAGGGATGAAGTTTTTCTTTATGAAGACATCTTAGAACAGTTGTATGACTTACATTATTTTCACGGGCAATTCGACTTGTACTTGAAGTTGGATTCTCTTCGACACAAAATATCATCATCATCTTCAACGAAGTGTGGTTTTCTTTAAAATGGTTTGACATGTCCAAGTTCACTGAATTTTAGACACAGTACTTTGTGAAATATTAGACAATTCGGGATACCTGTGATTAAATAAGTTTGCCCCTCAAATTGACTTCTGCAGTTATCCCCGTACCCGATCATCATTAAAATCTCAATTCGGTGAGTCTCAGTTAAATATTTCATTGTTATGTCGACAAGGAAAGAGTGTTTGACAAAGATTTTACTTTTTCAGTATAAACTGTCAACACATCAACAACTGACAAAATAGAAAACAATCCACATTATTTACCGTTTAATAAAAATCCACATTATTTACCGATTTTGTCTAATTATTGGCGTTTTTAGGCAATTTTTAGGTATTTATGATAAACTTCATGGGAGTAGCAGATTTTGTTTAATATACAAATACGTCTAATAATTAGTTAGTTTAGATTTTTGATAAATCCATATTGAGCTAATTTAAAAAAGTACCAATATTTCAAGTGTAATGAATTATTAATTTTGAAATTTCACCCTGTATAATTCATAATTGACCATACATTATTTATTTTGTTGGAATCGGTTCATTAAGAGGATTTCAAATATGCAAATATACAGGGTGTTTTATTAAAAAAAAACACCGACTATGGCATACTTGCGTGAATCAACCTGTACATTTAAATTTATGTTTACATAACGCACAACTTAACACTGTATAATCAAGAAATCATTAAAACTGATAGATCTACAAATGATCGGATCAGATTTTTGTTACCATCAGCACTCATGCTTCTTGTATATTATTACTTAGCAATTTGATGCCTTATTATATTACTCACGATTAAATTCTATATTTTATCTACGTTCTAATATCGTTTTTCATTAGTAAAACTCGTTCTGATGTAAAAAAGAAACACCTCTCGACATAAATAATTGCCGCCAGAGATCGTATAGTTTCTATTGTGAAAATAAAAATAAAAAAAAAAGAGTACGAGAACAATGAGGGGCTTTCACTGCATTTTCATCGTCGCAGATTGAAAATACGAGTTACTCGGATTGACTGGGAGGCTTCCATCATTCGCATCGTCAGTCCCCGAGGAGTTCGAGCTAGCTCCTGACTTGGAGGGTTGACTCACACGCGTATATATATATGTAACGCTTTGTAAGGTGCACGTATATAATGTGCTAGAGCAAGATTAATTCTTTTCGTCTAGTAAATTACTGTTGTCCGGACTGGAAAATCCCACGAAAAAAAAAGTTGTGAGGAAGAAATTACTATTTTATTTTTTCCGGATTTACACAAAAGAAATTTGATGTTTTGCATAATTAAATAGTTTTGATATGCCAATTGTTTAACGAGAGATAATAAATCAGGTAATTTGCTAAGCACGATATGAATTCCCTGAACGTGAGAAGCTTTTCCTTTCCAGTAAATCCAAACTAACCGATGGAAAGTGCTCCAAGAGGCCTTGGCTTAATCTCACGGCAGCAGTCTATCACGCAGAAAGAGTAGGAACCTTAAGGGATACCGAAAACATACACTCTTTCCTACGACTCTCTTATAAAGGGCCCGAAACAATAGACCGTAACAATGTTTTAGGCCAGAAGCTTTCCTAAATTTACTGTTTTTTTTCAACCAAATGTGACATTGAGAACGTTAGAACGTTCAAAGGTGTCTAACGAGACATTTTTCATTTTCATAATTCAGGTAGTAGATTGGAAATCAAGTTCAGATGCCTACCAATAATCTGTAATTTGGTTCCCAGACCCAACAAGGTCAAGGTCATTCGTAATTTGGTTTCCGGGCATTGTAGTAGACGTAATCCTCAATCATTTTATTATAGTTTATTTCAAATTAATTATTATCTATCATATGCTTGGATTATTGGATTGTTAATAACTGTTGTATGTATCCTTTAGTCCTATTTCCCGGGGGATTTTATTGATGTCTGCAGACTTCACCTTAGGTAAATGTTCCTTTTCTATCCAGTAATCTCCCAGGAGCTGTGCTCTAGGATTCTGAAGTGCTGTGCAGTTGGAAAGTATGTGGATGGAGGTTTCTTCTTCCATGCCACAAAATCTGCATTCTTTTTCCTTCACTATTTTGAGCTTTTCCAGGTGCCCATTCAGGCGACAATGTCACGTTAGGATCCCTGTTAAAAATCTTAGCGCAGTTTTACTTTTTCTTATGCATTCATTTGATCTCAACAGGTTGTAGTCACCCAGAAGAGTCTTTGATTGTATAAGCCCTACTAGATCTTTCCAATGGTCAGATCTTCTCTTTTTCTCGGCTTTACCTATTTCTTCCAATATTACATTGGGGCTGATTCCGCAAAAGGATTCAGGCCCCCAGAAAGGTATTTCAGTCCCCCTCTTTGCTAGTTCATCTGCTATTTCATTTCCTTCTATTCCAGTGTGTCCTGGAATCCATAGTAAGTTGTTTTCGCCTAGTTCATTGAGCTTGTTTAGGCAATTAATAACTGTTAATATTTTTTTTCAAAGTCATCTGGAAAGTGGTGTGAGACGATGAACATTAAGTGCTGTTCTTTGAGCAAATGTTATTCAATCTTAACAGTAACAAAACATGAAAATGATTGTACAAACCACCAAAGTTGAACCTTATCCTTGATTTTTTTTTCAAAAAAAAGCACGACAGGCCTAATAAAGACCAGTCAACTTTCAGAAGGATATATCTCCTACCCAGAAAACTCTCCTTGTTTTACGCGCTACAGTTTTACAACTGAACCGACTAAATTATGGCTCTTCATGAACAACTGACACTCTTTTGTGGATTGCGTGTTACGGCTAGAAAATTTATTGGTTGGAATCTTTGTTTTAACTCATTCTCTCGTCAATATTGAAGCTCGTTGTTCACAATACCTATAGGCATTAACAAAACGTTCCAAATGAAAAGTAAAAGTTTTACAAGCATAATTTTGGTAAATTTGAAAAAAATAATTCGAATATGCATTTTCAAGTGAATTTAGACTATTTAGTGTGTTTATGTATGAACAATACAGTGCTTTTCAGATAAAAGTATCCACCTTTAATAACTT
>CAJUYI010002472.1:0-31375 GCA_910591695.1 Galerucella pusilla | reverse complement strand
GAGAAATCCTTGTCCTGTGCTTGAGAGCGAAACAGAACCAACTTTTTCTTGAAGGATGATATTTTATCGTTGGTAGTGAACACTGTTGTACTCGGCCCTTGAAGTCCCATGTTCAAGATATTAAGCCTATCAAAAATATCAGCCAAATACGCCAATCGTGATAGCCATTCTTCATCATTAAACAAGTGTTTCATGTCGTGATTTTGTTCACCTGAAAACCTAAAGATTTCTTACCTCAGTTCAAATAGACGAGTTAGGATCTTGCCTCGTGACAACCATCTAACCTCGGTATGTAGGAGAGTTTGATATTTTCCACCCATATCTTCACACATCAAAGAGAAAAGCCGTAAATTAAGAGCCCTGGCCTTAATAAAATTAATGACCTTCACGCTATCCGTTAAAACAGACTTAAGGCTGGCAGGCATACCCTTGGAAGCCAAAGCTTCTCGGTGAATAACGCAGTGAGTACTTTGGCATTCTGGAGCAACTTTTCTCATTCTTGCTCATAATACACTTAAATGACCCGACATATGAAATATATGATGATAATATTCCAACACCTTTTTGCCGAGTGAACCTCATAACTTCCAAATAATTGCAAATAACCGACTTTCCACAAACGATCCAAATAATATGATGTTTATCAATTACCAGTCTTGCCACTCTTGTCAGTTTATAATGAACTCGTTCCATGAACTGGTTTGATTAGGCAGTCATAATGTAATTTAAGTGTAGTTATAATATAATGAAAATGTAATTATAATGCACGTTGCATGAATCGGCCTTTAATACATAAATAAATATTTGACGTTTCAAACGACGCACTGTCAGAAACGATTTGCGTTATTAGGTATTTGACGTTTTAAAAGAGACGATTTGATTTATTCATATTAATTCGTTTTAGCGTGAATTCTAATAATAATAGAATGTGATTGGCTAACGAGAGTGAATTCTTTTTCATTATTCACTGCTGTGAAGAATTTATATCATTATGCAGCTAAATATGTGAAAATAATTTGTGCGTTATTATCTAGTCGTTTGATATCTATTTGCTAAATACGACAATTTTACAGGGAACTGTAATTAAATATGTACTATATTATATAACTTCACCGAAAAGTCCTTCAATCCTAAAGGACTTAACTTCCGTCACTACAAGATTTTCTATCGTTGAAGTCTTCTTCATTGGATATTTTTGATATTGACACAAGTACATGGCTCTCCATATCGCACGAGGACACTTATCTGTCTAGACGTCGAGTTTTAGCAGATACAGGGACCATTTATCATTGACCGCTCCCTTCAACTGGAAACTTCTAGACATTGAGAAGTAATAAATCACTTCGAAACCATTTACTTAAGGAAACGATACAACCTTACTAAAAGTGGTAATATTTTATAAAAGTTGGTTTGCTTTTTAAACACATTCTAGCAATACAAATAAGACAAGACAATCTTTTTAGAACATTCGGTCAACTGTAAATGACATGGTTAAGTTGATCCATTTATCATTTAGAAAAACTGATAGTGTCTTTTTCTATTTTGACGTTGAAAAACTAACGAGACAAAGACTAAAGTTTTTAAAAGTCACAAAATTGTAAGTTAACATTTTATTATCCAAAAAAAAAAATCAATGGAATATTACAGTTGACGTATAGAAGTAGAATTATAGTTCTCTTCAGTATCCCTTAGTTACCTTCTCATTTAAAGCGGCTGCAGTCACACTAGTCTAGTTGCTGTTAATACGCGACTGGAGTCGCACCAGCAACCAACAGCTGGAAATACAGTTACATTGTGACGACTGGCTATTCACCAGTTGTCAGTTGTTCAGTTCAGCACGTGAACGGTAGACCACGTGTTGATCACCCGACGCTGATGTGCTGATACTCCTAATTCTAAGTTGAATGAAATGGAATTTGTCTCAAAAATCGAGAGGTGGAAGCGACATGCAATGACAGTCTCTTAACCATTTGTCATTACCGTTGCCATCACTGGAGCTTACTGAAGCAAGTTTCCAAAAAGGCACCGTACTTGAAAGAAAATAAATGACTGGGAAAAGATACAGACCAGTCTGCATCTGACCTGAAGATTTCAATGTTGCCTGACTTAGATTATAAGGATCTTCTGGCACCTATAGCCCGATTCAATGTTTATTTGCAGACATATTTTGATGTCGTAGTTTGTCTTCTCGAATAAAGAGAATTTGGGAACTTTTACAATCAGTTGAAATATATCCAGATGCCAGTCAGTACTAGAATTAGATGCATTTTTCGGTAGATGTGATTATATGGCTTAGCCGAAGCAATATGCTCTTCTTTGTTTGATGTGTTCCAGTCCGGATTTGGAGAATGGACGAAGTGATCCATTCCAGTCTCAAAGGAATCTGGTAGGTGTACCTGCAGTAGAATCTCGCTGTCAGGTTATTTGTATGACCCATTGTGCTTCAATAAATATTACCTATGGGGTTGACGAGATCTTTGACTAAGATTTTCTGGATTAGCATGAATTGTTTCTATTGTACCTCTCCACAGAATTTTAGGAAAGATTTCTTTTTTGCCTCTATTCATACATTCAGCGTATTCTTCCCTTGTACTTAGTGATGACTCAATTCTCAAATTTTATGTATTTCACAATTTCAGTCAACATCCTCTCTTCAAATTTTATTTTGTAACTTTTTGACGTGAAACTTCATATCGGTACGTCCAATAAGTTAATCTGAGCTGCTATAGTTACATAATATTTTCTTATCTATACAGTCGGTTTGGGCTAACTATACCTTGTTTTTAAACTAGGAGGAGCTTTCTACGAAACCTCACCCACACCACTGAGTTGTTTGTTTGAAGCATAGTTAACCTAATGTCTATGGTTAACCCATGATCACAGCTATTAGAGTGTTGTACGAAACGTAGTCAAGAATTATTTTGGTTAACTCATGAGTTAACTATGCAATTCACTAAACCACCAAAAATGGTGGTTTAACTAAAGTTCATGGAATAAACGTCAAATTCTGATGTGACATATCTTATAATTGACTGTCATATACTATAATTTTACAACTTTTTATTGTTCACAATGGAAAACGTGGATTATTTTGAAGAGTTAACGGATGATAAGAGGAGTAGAAGAAGGTTTATTTACTTATTTGTATACGACTTTTATACCTTATTGAGATTTTATGCTAGGTTTTAGGTTTAAGGAGAAACGATCGCATATTTCGAGCATGAAAAAATCATTTTGAAGAGTGGACGGAAAATGAGTTTTTTGATTGATTCAGAATATCAAAAGGCACTGCAATTTAATTTTTTTATATGGATCACCGCCAGTGCCTTGAGCATAACATTTTTCGTCAGCATACTTTTTCTTCGCTCTTTTTTTAATATTACTATATTCATTTAACAGCACGTCACTTGTTCGGTGTGTAGTTGCACTGATAAAATTAAATTCTTCAGCCAACTGAAGCCACAAACTTTTCTTAAATTTTTCTTATGCCGAGAACTTTCTGCATCCGTTTTCTTACACTCTATAACGTTTTTATATTTAGCAACTAGAGAAATCAGCGTCGATTCTTCAAATGCACTGAAATTTGGAGTACCTACGCTTGTTTTCTTCATCTGCCATCTTTTCACTTCCAAGAGAACACACAATAGATATTTACGTGATTAGTTATGAAAAGAGCGATATTGTACAACAAGCGTAATATTTGCCAAAACGAGCGCTAGCGAGTTCTGCAAATTACGCGTGTTGAACAATGTCGCTCTCTTCATAACGTGTTTACGTACAACGTTTTATCTAATTCCGCGCTTTCATAATATTCAATAAAATCTTCAATTAAAATGATAATATTGAAATGGAATCAAATGGTGTTAGAAGTATCGTTACTATGATGTATTCACCCAGAAAATTGACTTACTTTAAATAACTGTGTCCTGAATAATGTTTTCAATGTTTTTAAATCTCAAAATACTATTGAATTAAAATAATGGGTTAATTGTACAATTTAAATAATGAAATAATTGTCAGTTTTGACAGTACCTACCTAATTAATAAATTATTCTGTGAAACTCATGTAGTATCTCTATGTTGAAACATAAACAGTTACGTAAAGTTTTTACATAACTACTTTTCATAACTGATATATTATTATGAAGGTTATGAAAAATGTGACGTTACCTAACGTCAAGGAGTGACGTAAAGTGTCACATTTGATAGCGGAGTTAGGTAAAACGATATTTAACGCCAAGCACGCTTTTGATCATTGACTGTCATTGATTAACGATTTCACAGTATACAAAAACTGTGACGATTTTTCAAGTTAGTACCAACAATATTGATAAAATTCTCGAATGTTACTAGAGATTCGGATAACCAACATAAAAATATTAATTTGACTGTGGTTCAACTGATCACAACACGAACATCTTCCGTACAACGATTGATTGATTTGACCATGGTCAACATGTGAACCTGGTTCAGTTGATCAATTGGTTAACTACGTTACATACAACTGGCCCTGAAAGTTACTAGAGAAATCAACGTCGATTCTTCAAATGCACTAAAATTTGAAGTACGCTTGTTTTCTTCATCTGCCATCTTTTCACTTCAAAGAGAACACACAAAATGATATATAACGCCAAGTACGCTTTTGATTATTGACTGTCATTGATAAACGATTTCACAGTATTCAAAAACTGTGACGATTTTTCAAGTTAGTACCAACAATTTTGATAAAACGCTCGAATGTTACCAGAGATTCGGATAACCAACATAAAAATATTAATTTGACTGTGGTTCAACTGATCACAACACGAACATCTTTCGTACAACGATTGATTGATTTGACTATGGTCAACATGTGTTGATTTATTGGTTAACTACATTTCATACAACTGGCCCTATTCTCGTGTTACAACAACCTTTTGAAGTTAACCAATGGTTAACTATAACAATGGTTTAACCTACCGAGTTACAACACACCCTTAGTTTAAAAACGAGGTATATTTATCAATACATCCATTCCTGTTTATTAGACTGTTACTTTTATGTCAACATTTTTAATAGATCAATGTGCTATTATAATTTTTCCATTATAAACTGCAGCGACTAAATGCGTTAGATGTTAGATAATAAACCTCTATTTAATTTTCGTCTGGACGGAACGAACAAAAAACGCCAATAATACCTAAATATATTGACTATGGCAATAAATCAAAGCTGAGAGGACAATAAGCTAACATTAATCTAAATAAAACATTGTTTGTCAATAAAAACGACATGGCGGAATGACAAAGAAGCACACAGAATATTAGGATCGATATACAACACTTGAATATAAAATATAAAAAATGATGTGAAAAAAATTAGAGTGTTATAACATTCACCTCCTCATATCCTATACTCTTCCACCCAATGTGGACTTTCAATTGTTTAGTATAGCAGTTTACATCAGCCTGGGAAGTAGTGGTTTCTTCTTGGTTGAACGGTTAGTGTGTTTGAAGAATAGTTTTCAAAACTTTGTAAAGCGTTAAAATAATATATTTATTCTTCGATATTTATTAAAACATTTATATAGGTTTAGTTTATTTACGATAAAAAGACGATGACGTTGCAAAACAAAATATTGTGATGTTGCCAAGGTGTAGTTTTTTCCTTCACTTAACGAAAACTAGAAAAGTCAATCTGATGACAGTTCTTAATTATAATACAAATAACGAATACTACAACTTACGTCTCTTACAGCAGTAAACGGGAGAAGCGGGCCCGCATTTCGGCATTCTCGTTCAAAATAACTTAACAAAGATGTTACCATTTACTGTTTAGCTGCTTCGGCATTTTATCAACTACATACTGCAGATTTGCCTGAATGATTAGTTATGAAAATAACTTTTTTTAATCTTAAAGAAACAATGAATTTAAAAGCACCAAAAAAACTTGTGAATATCAGACGATGATCGAATGTCAATAAACGTGGAATTTTAACAATTGATCTGGCAACGTCTTGAAGTTTTGCCAACCCGATAGCTGTAAATTGCCCTGGCTGTTGAGGATAACTTGTTTTTACGGTTGGTAAATTCATATTTATTCTCATGAGCAGAAACGTAATTGAAAATGCCATCATCGTCTTTTTATAGTAAAATTTTTTTATAACGTTAAACACGTAGCGCAGCCACAGCAGCAGGCAGCTGACGTCACATCGCTAGCCTTGTCCCCCCAGACACCGTTTTTCTGGCATCTTGGATTGCGGAATAATTTCAACAATTATTTCGGTTTGTCACTTGATTGGATAAAAACCTCTCGAATTATGAGTAAAACAAAACATGTGAGAGGTGACTATTATATAGGGTTGTCCAAAAAAACCAGAATTTCCTATTAAGTATGTTATTTTCCAGTCAGTTTTAAAGTTTGGTAAAGTTTGGATGTGTTCGCCATTTTGTTTTTTAAACAAAACGCGAAATATTAGATTAGTAGTGTGTCTTGATCCAAACCGACATCAATAAAATCGACCTATAAGTAAAAAAAATATCAATAAAAAAGGAAACTCCGTTTTTTTTTTGGTTGTCCTATATATTGAATAGTAGAGGTGGATTTATGCAGAATTGCACATTAAAATCATAAAAAATGTTTAATATCAACTTTTCCTCAACTTGTGATTTTTTTTCAGGTAAAATAAAATATTCAGAACGTGTATATGATGCGTGTATGGATGCTTTCGACTGTCTGCCGCTTGCGGCGCTCATGAATCAACAGTTTCTCTGCGTACATGGAGGTTTATCGCCAGAAATACACAATTTAGAAGATATACGAAGGGTAAGTGTACCTTTGAAAACACTTTTTCGATACTTCAAAGCACATATTGAATTTTTACCGAATATATACTCTAATAGATATTGTTAGCGTCAAAAAACGCTCAATACATTCACAGTAAAAGTGAAACCTCTGGAAAGGAAATAATGAAATAAAATCATGAAAAAAGCTGACCAAACGAAAAAAAAAAAATTGCCCAGGGAAATGATCGGATACACTAACTTGAAGTTATTTGACTTATGAGCTACCCTATTAAAGAATCGTGTATTCTACCCCATTTTCGCAACGGTGCTGAGGAAGTTTTCACTTCAATAAGTATTCACTCTCCGGCGCTTTTAAAAGAATTACGGATCAGATATTTGTTTGAAGTTTTTTTTCCACGGCTAGGCTAACAATTATCTTCGGTAACCTATGGCGCACTTAAATTTGTTTTAAAGGTCAAAGAGGTCAAACAGAACACCTACGGCTAAGAACCGTCCGTACCGCAGAGGTTTCGTAAGGGTTTCGAAATTTTGCGTTTTCAATGTTCAGAATATTCAGCTTATATATCAGAAGTGAGATTTGATCTACGAAATGTCCACATGAGGCCATAAAGTGAATAAAATGGGCGGGCAGGCGTTAGACTCGTCAGTAGAATGAGATAGGCGTAGACAGACATTGCCTTGAGCAGCGTCCACATTATGTCGAATGGTGTCGATCGACAAAGTCGATCCAGTGTGGATGGTCGCCCGACATTGTCGATCCATGTCGGGTCGAATCGAATGCAAACCCGGACCAAGTCGGTACGGATAAAAGGAAGTCGAATCGACATGGCTAGTTTGGACGTGTCGAAGCATGTTGTTCAACATTCCCTAAACGTAGTCATTTTGGATAATGCAGAGTCATCAAACGCGGGAGACATTGTTGTAGCTACGGACACACTTACTTAAAAAATATTTACTTTCCCAAAACAACCACTCAAAAAACGTAAAGTAAGTTCATCTTCTGCTACTAAATCTCCAATCATCGATGATGCGGTAAACATATTGAGGGCGATTCAAACAAGGAAGAATGACAAAGATGAATATACATTATATGGAGAACAGGTGGCCATTAAGCTGAGAAACATTACCCCACCACAAGCAAGTTTTAGGGCACAACAGATGATTAATAATGTATTATTATAGGCAGAGATGAGACATTTCTCTTAAACTTCGCAACCCAATTTTCCTGGACGGCCAACTTTTCAACCTCCTTATAATTAGCAAGCCAATTTTTATGGACAACCAACTTTTCAACCACCTTTAAATTCGCAATCTATTTTTTATGGTCAACCAACTTTTCAATCTCCGCCATCCACAGAAAGCTTAACTTCACCACATTCGTCTTTATCCTATACCTCGCCGTCACCTTCGCCTGCTCTACGCATACCTCAACAAGTGAAAATGTCATTTCCGCAACTGACTTTGATGACCAGTTTCTTTCTCTATGAATAACCTTAAGAATAACATAAGAACAGCTCAAGAAGACCTATATGAAACTTGGTTTAATATATATTTGTAAAGTTTAAAATGTTGTCAGTTTCAGTAAATAAATAAAAAATTTCAAATACGAGTACATGAATTTAGTGATACTTTTCTTACCTTGACAAAATCTCGGAGCGCTTCTACCAGGTAATCACAGACTGATGGTACGATACTAGAGATCGCTTGCTTTAAAATCTTGAAGGGGTAGCCCAGTGATGTGTATGAATCCCCAGTAGCTAAGAATCTTAGCGCTCGGTCACGATAATAGCTTTTCTGAATGACGTATCTTTTTTAATTATTTTTGGTGCTATCATTCTTAACAAATTTCCAAAATCGGTACTCTTCACTCTAAAAAAGTTTCTGGAGCCCGCGTCGCATCTGTATTCCAGGTTTAACTCATCAACCTCATCTAGCATAAATCCTTTATAAATTCCTTTGTATGATATTTTTTCCTACCATTGACGAGGCAGGGTCGTACCCAAAATCTTCGAGGTCGACAAAAACGCTGTTGCTGGTTTCCAACAACTGCAATAATAATTGCAGCAGCAGCTGCCACTACAGCATCTTCTTCACCAGTCATAATTGAAAATTGTAATGACGCAAAACGAATTCAAAGTATTTTCAGTTTTGATGTCGGCGATGTATGTCGGTCAACACGTCCACATATACTGACGATGTGGACGAGTTGAAAGTCGAACATGTCGAATGAGATTTGTCGATCGACACCATTCGGCCTAATGTGGACGCGGCTTTAGGCTCACGAGCAAAAGCAGGTGTATTCCCAAACGTCAGGGCTAGGTATACGAGGACAAGAAGCGCAGCAGAATTACAGAACATTGATGGGTAGGAACTGCCCGTAGCGCAGAGTTTACGCTAGGGCGTCGTAACTGAGGGATTCCAGACTCAAGTCCTGATGGTTTTGCCGTGTACAGAATATTCAGCTTATAATATAAGTGAAACTTACAACAATAACTATTTGTCGGGTAGGTATTACTATTTGATATAATTTGCAACTGCAAAACACGGCCGACAATCATAGTTGAGGCGAGAAGGAAGAATACAGGCACCCGCTTGCAATAGAAAGTCAGGTAGCTACATAGCAACGGACCGATCTTCACCAATGGGCCCATTTAAATATTTTTTATTCATTTTACCATTGGAAAGAGCATATCATCTTGTAAAAAATGTAAAAAATTAGACTCCTAAGTCGCCTAAAA
Source organism: Galerucella pusilla (assembly GCA_910591695.1). Classification (NCBI taxonomy): domain Eukaryota; kingdom Metazoa; phylum Arthropoda; class Insecta; order Coleoptera; family Chrysomelidae; genus Galerucella; species Galerucella pusilla. Next base: position 21,852 of record CAJUYI010002472.1, on the reverse strand, counting down.
AAAATTAAACAGCGCTCCTCTCCGAATTTCAGGCGTGACGTCATCGAATATGAAATTATTCATTCAGAGAGCGGATACAGCGCCGATCGGTTTCCGGTTAGATGACTACTACTTAGTACTACTTAGTACTATTAAAACATCTAACAAAACATTTCTTTCTATTAATAAGGATGCAAAAAAAACGGAAGTAGTGGCAGAAAAGCATAAAAAAACTCAAAGCATTCACTGATAAGTCAACATACTTTTTTTGTGTACATTTAAGTTTTCATTTTTCTTCAATCAGAAGTACGTAATCGTTATAAATTACCTTATAAAATACGTTGTGAATCCATATTGAGAGGGTTATTGAAAACCACACGTTTGATTTAATCTAAATTTTCTAAATAGATAATATTATAGCTTATGGTGTTATTGATGCTTACAGCCTCCCTCCGGAACAGGACAATAACACTTAGCTTCGTATATTTTTTCAAACTCTAAAAGAGTACAATCAACTTTGTAGCATTTTGAGTTTAGTTTATGCTCGGGTGTCATTCCTGCTATTAAAATACATTTATTTATTTCTCTCTTCGAAGTTTTGATTAACCGTTATCTCCGTAACTTTGTCCACCAGACCAGGAATAAAATAAAACATCTGGAATCACCCTGTATTCATTTGAGAGAGTATGTATTTATGCAAACATTGACATTTTTAATCTTCCTGAACCGAAAATAGCCAAAAACGATGTGTCACATAGTATAAATTTATAATATAATATAAAAAACTCGTGTTTTTCATTAAAAAAACTCCATAATCATCAGCAAGTCCACTTCTGGAACATTTAATGAGTCTGCTTTTTTAAAATTAGGTCCACACATTTTATTTTATTAACACAAAAATTTCGTAAGAAGTACCTAATACAAAATAAATAAATTCTATGCCAGGCACGTTACAGTCAGAAGCCTAATGTTTGTACACATTAACTTTCATATGCGGTGACGTCACAGTCATAGTCTTCGCCCCGCTACGGTATGCTTGTTTAATTTGTTGTATTAGGAGAACGACATATTCTATCGACATGAAATTTTCATAATCATATTTTTATCCTTAGTACTTTGATTTACGACAGTTAAAAGTGATTTAAAAATTTTAGTAAACGAGCCCATTGTGTTCGTTCTGATTACGCGATAATAATATTTTCGCACGGCGTGCCGGATTGAAAGAAACCCATAACATCGTCGGGAAAATGTTACTTTTACCTTTACGTGTAAACATTCAGTATTCGCAAAAAAATGTTAATAGACACAATCCACTGAAACAAGCACATAAAAGAGCTAACGCATAATGGTTATTGATTTATTGTTGATCAAAAGTCTTTCAAATAATTACTACTCCATATCCCACAGCTTTCTTGTATTTAAATGGGGGAATATTGATTTTTTCGCTAGCATTCCTTTCTTAGATTCAGATAAGTTGGCCAAACTTCACTAATACTTTACGCAAGTACCTTCGAAATAAGGAACGATGATTATAATAATTAGAACAACCTTTTTGTAGTATATTTAAACATGACATGACATGACATCTCCCAATTTGGAAAAAAAACACAGGAAATGTCTGAACTGGGAAATGTCACCGGCCAACGGCTGACAAACTTGTACAAACTGACACTTGTTCAAACTGGTGCAGGGCTGTATTGGTTGTTATGAAGAAACACGTGTTGAGTGTGGATTGAAAACAATCGCCCACTGAGGGAGGGATCTAGTAAAACACAGTTTATCGGAAAAACCTATCATATGAATTCCAAAACGGAGAAATCTATTGTTTTCTTAGTTGAAAAAGGTCGGAGAATTTTTAACGCCATGATTTTATAGTTTTTTCTTGAGTACTTTGAAGTTTCACTTAACTGTAAGTCAAAGTTTTTTTTGCTGTATTTTCCAATTTTTTTGTTCATTCGGTAGACGAAAAACAGTTATATGTCACACATGCAGGAAGCGCATAGTAGAACGCATCTGAAGCGATGATTACGGCGGAGCAGTGTTGAATGTTGAATGCGGTAAGTACTTGGATGGGCGACCACCCAGTAAACACCGACGTATTCTGCAGCGAAACACTCTAGGCTACTAGGATGAGTAATATCACAGTTCGCAGGCATTATACCAAGGTCCCGAGTCCATGGATGTTGGGTTCGATAAAGATCCCTACCACTGCTTGGAATACTAGAGGGTTCGGCAAAATTTCCGGTTAGGGGTAGTATGCTTCCGCGTCGGTCGAAGATCGACGTTGAATAACGAAGTGAAAAAATATACTATAAAGTCCTAATTTTTATGTTTTCCAATAAAATCTTTAAAAAGACTTCCAAATATACCTACTTAATTTCGATTTTGTACCCCATTTGCTTTATAGTCGTGCAGGTAATATTAATAATAATCTTTTTACCATGACATTTTGGAAAATATTGTTAACGGAAATGGAATAATATAATCATACTAGTGTTTAAAACAAATCCCCTTTCCATGTTAAGTGGTAGTGCTAACCAGTAACCCAACGCAACTCCATAACAACCACTCTTATCTTTTGACCTCCACCTCAGCGAATTCGTGTGACACGAAATTATACGTGCTAACATGCTGTTGCTGGTGTGTTTTTGCCCTGTTGAAGGGTCAGATATGGAGAGAATGGCCCTTTGTATATATTATTACGTGTAACGATGTTGACAGGCATTGTGCATGTATAATAAACATTATTTGCTGCATTTTCTTGCTACTTTCAAGATGTTAGGTCGAGGTCATAAATACGTAAGCGAGAAATTGAATTTCAATTGTTTTCGATTTACGGCTCTATTTCATGCTACCATTATATGTTTAGGAAATTTATTTATTCAAATTATTATTTATAAAAAGTAACTTCGGAGTACACACTATGAACTCACAGTTTTTATCAATAAACATTTGTCAACCAACGTAAACATTCGATGTTGTCACGTCGTATTATTTAAAAGTAAAAATCATCCAATAACTTCTATTTTTTTATGGGGACTTGATATAACATCCTTCAATACTTATTAGGAATTCAGATAAAAATGCATAATAACCAATTTATTATATCTTTAACAGTATTAAGTATACAAAGGTTGATTTAAAGATAATAGTATCATAACGTCTTCCAAATTTCAAATATTTCTTTCCAAAAGTATACCGTTCACTAAGAACAAACATCTACGTCTCGGGCTGTGTGCCCCGACAGACAATAAAACAGTTCGGCGTATATGCGCCTCATCAGAACAAGGTAGATATCATCCGTCCAGAAGCTCTGAGGGCATAATTCTGGACGGGACTGAAATCACATTAATACATTTTCACAGAAAAACCTCGGTTTTGCCGTTATTTATTTAATTACAGTTTACTGTAACAATTGTCATATTTAAGTTAAGCATGTCATCAATATTTATTGGGAAAAGTAGAATTCGATAGATGGTGCTCTGAAATGTCAATGTCATCTTAGCAACGAGTAAAACAAATCAGCTGCCGTATCAGCCCTTTGATATTTAAGTGGTTTTATTTTGCTGTTTTAGTTATTTTCAGTGTGTGTTTTGTAAAACTCTTGCTTTTTCTTTGATTGTGCTTTAGTATTTTGTGTTGTTAAACGAAATTTTGACTCCTAATATTTTTATTTTTGGAGTAATAGGTATGGTTGATATTTGTGAAAAGTACAAGTGTTCAATTAACTGTTTAGTTTTAGGTCTGATTTCGTGTTTTTATTTTATTTTTGATATAAGTATATCTACAAAAGTTGCAGGGAAGGTAGGTTTGTATTGAGTAATATTTTAAATCTTTAATATCGACTCATTTTCTCTTTGATCTGCAATGAAAACAAAAAATAGAATAACATAACCTGTTCCATAATATCTCTGATTATATAAAAATACTACCCCAGAATTGATGACAGTTGAGTTAAATATAAAAACACAGTTTTAAACTTGTCACTGACACAAAATTGAACAAATAAAGTACGAATTTACGGTAATTACGTTGACTTGCATATAATACAAAAACAATGCAAAACGAATTATTTTACTCGTTGCGACAGTTACAATTCTTTCCGCCAGAGGTCTCATTGAATTCTACTCCGCCCAATAACAGGCTCTACTTAAATATTACAATTGTTACAGGAAACTGTAATTAAGCAAATATATACAAAAGTTTATGATTGAATGCTTATAAACAGCGTGTGAATCTGTAAATTTTTCAGTAAACTTGTCAACACCGCATTTATTCAATGTTTACGTTGGTGGACATACGTTTTTTAACTTGGTTTTAGTATTGTACTTTTGTTAGTTTTGTGAAGCAATTTGAATGTAAATCAACTACGGATACCCTGTTTATTCATTTAGATAGTATTTAGAAAATGGTGATTCACTGTGAAGTATGCAAAATACAATGCAAAATAAATACGGACCTGGAAAATAAACATTGGACTAATCTATTTGCATGAGAAAACATGTCCATGTAGATAATAATTATTCAATAATTTTAAAATGGATTTACATACAATAGGGCCAATTCTGTAAGCAGCTGTTAAATTTTGAAGCATGGTTAAAAATTAGACGATTCGCTATCTTCATTTCACTATTCTGTATGCATCATAAGCTTTAAAATATTAACAAAAGGAGCTTAATTTTAGCCGATATATGTTAAAATTTAAATCCTATTATAGACTTTAAAACTTGATAGCGGAAACTTCAACAAATACAACCGAATCGATTTAAATTCAAGTGAATAATAGAAATGGCTTTGATATTTGATGTCTTAATGAATGAAGATATTCGAATTCATAGGAACGCACTTAGGAAGTAACTTAATTTTGGGTTAATGATTATATTATGTTACTTACAAATCAATTCTAGGAAACAGTATAGGAGAATTCAGAGAAATTTGAGAGATAATTCAAATATTTTCTGCCGCGGGCATTTCGGGGGGGCACATGCCCCTAGTGCCTTCCCTGGCTACGGCACTGGACATGGCATACAAATTTGGAGGTTGTGTGATTCGATATTGGTGAAATATACAGAAATGACAAATAACATACTAGAAAAAGAGCCAAGTCATAATTATAAACGCCATACATAATGCTAAACGATTTTTTCTATAGGTAGTTTTGGTTTACTGCGTGGATTAAGATCTGAATATGATGTAACCACAGACAAATTTTTCACCTCGATGTTGTTTTCAAAGGAGCTACAGTAATCCAAAACTTTAACAGGGACAATTATCGTAACAATTTATCCCCAACAAAAACCGAGAAAGATGTCATTTCGTTTCGTATGAACCGAAAAAAATAGGAGTGTTCTGCTGGTGAGCACGATAAAATATGGAAGGATAGAAAACGGAAGCTCTCGTATAGTATGAATACCAAAAACTATTTCATAAGAAAGCACGAATTCCCTAGACCCTGGCTTTCATATGGTGTTAACCTCGGCACAATAATCTTTATATGCTCTTTCCCTCAAAATGTAACAGCCCCATCGTCTGAAATTGACTACATCCTGGATATCCCATTATTATCCTTTCAGTGCCCTCTGGCCATCTATTTATCATCATATACGAGACCATCAGTCGCTTTTAGAACGTGGCAATAAATTGAATTTACGTTTTACAAATGATAATATTACTCGGAGCTCCACTCAAATTTTATGGATGATTGTTTATCAACAAATACGATGGAAATACATGATGTATCCATTAGTTTCAATAAATCGCATACATACACAATATAATGAATACTAAAGTTCTTTTCAGCGTCACTGAAATACTATTAGTACTGAAAAAGCTAGTTTGGAAATATTGAAAAAATACATACCCTGCACTTTTTAAGTGCAAATCCGGTCCCGATCAAAGCTTTGGAGTCGTATTCGTTGGACTATGATGTGTGGTTGATTGCATCTTAAGCCTAAGTCAAGAAAAGTTACTTTCTCAAACATTGAAAAGAACTATACACGTCGGTGATACTGCAATATGTCGTATGTCACAAATTTAGCGATTTTAGGTTTATTGTCTCCAGCTAACCAAAATAAAACCATACAAGGCTCTGCAAAGCGTCCTTTCCATGCAGCAAATGTCGTATGCGTATTTGATTTTGACTGGATACATCGGTATAACGTATGTCGAATGTATTGGTTGTTGTATGCGGCGACAGACATAATAGTGTAATGTTCAAAAAGGGTAATTTATCGAAAGCCGATTACGACAGTCATGTTACAAGAGAAGAATTAGCTCGTGCAGAAAAAGAAAACCTCAGAGAAAGAGAATAGTATTTCTGCCTACACCATGGACTTACAGAGTGTACTTCTGTGTCCATATTCCCAGGCTTCAGCCTTGTATTATAAGCAAAAGTTGAAAGTTCATAACCATACATTCTATAATCTCAGTAATAAAGATGTGTCTTGCCTTTTATGGCACGACAGTTTTGTACGGGAATCCCTATGTTGCATCTTATAAATAACACAGTGTATATACGGTATAAATTTTAGTACGTCAATTTTAGATAACGAATTGAAATCATCACTATAATATTCAACACCATTTGATGATAGTTTCCCCAATTTTAGTCAATCAATATTTAAAAATGCTTTGGTCTGGCTGAAACTCTAATTTAATATCCAATTGTTTGCTTTATATGTGAAACTGTTCAATGTACAGCAGTAGACTAAACTATATTGTGTAGAGTTCTATTACCGTTCAATGACTAATAGATAATCTAAACCTGGAGACATTAATTTTTATTTGCACGTGGGCACATATTTGTTCGAGTTCAAAGAGAATCTACCGAATATTTTGCAGGTATTTTATTTCAGTTAATGTATCATGCAAAGATATTTTGTGAGAAATTTCATTCATTTTAGAATATCATGGTTGAAGAAAAAAGTTTAAGAATACACGTTTTATTCCAGTGACGTTCCATATACATTTTTAAATGTAACCCTTAAAAAAAGTTGGTGGTTCAAAGGGTACTGACCCCCTCTGAAAATCCAAAATAAATAAAACTAGATGAACGCTACTACCTCTAGTTTAGGGGTTATCGTATATTAGTGTCTTGTATAAATTCTCATATATTTACCTTACACCGTTTTAGAGCGACGTTGAAAAAATGAATTTAAATCTTCAAATGAATCACCCTGTAACTTTTTTTGTATGCACTTTTGTATATAGGTAAGCTGCGTTAAATCAACCTATTTTCGACCCCAGAATATAAGGTATACTTTCTTTCGGGGCAACCTGTATAATATAAATTAAATTTAATTGAAATCTCACCAAGTATGTAAATATTTGTAAGCTTCAATCCTGAAAAAGATATTTAAAATTTATAATGCTCAATCAAAAAGAAAATGAAGAATTTTCATTCAAAAATAATTCAAAATTAGTTGCTATGGTCCTGTACTTTCACGTTGGTATGTTAAATATTCTTCCCAACTTCATCCCATTAATTAACCATCTTCCGTATAGGCTACTAGTGGAGAGAGTGCAAGTACGTGATACGGTTCTAAATACACTTCGGCTATATTTTTTTATGTACATGTCCAGTGAAGATTTTAAGTAATTGGTTGGAAGGCTTTATCTAGAATATATTTCCCATTTCATCTGTCTCCATTTAAGTAAGTGCTTCCTATCCATGCTAATGGTTGTTTTGTAATTCCATAATATACAATGTGTTCGTGAAGTATGAAACAGATTTATTATTTTCTGAACAAAAAATATTTTTTTTTTTTCATTTAAATTAACGTGCTCGGCTACTATGGCCACTTACACGGGAGCGGTTACAATATATCAAGTATAAAATGGATCATTGATACAATAATGCACACACAGTAACAGAAATGTTCTAAAGTTTATGGTGAAGCTGTACGTCTTTGGGGAATTTTCAATATTTTGCATTGTATTAAGGGTAAGAGGTACCAAATTTCGGAGACCGTATGTCGTAGAGTTTGTGGAAAAAAATTCTTACAACAAAATAGGTCCTGGAAAAATGATTTAAAATGTTTCAAGTCGATAGCTCTTCGCCATGTGCGGAATTTAACACTAAATTATTGAAATTTCTATAAAAAAAGGTAGAACGTGTCGCCGGACACGTAGGAACTTTAGTTCCTTTTAAGAAAAAATTATGTAATACATTTGACGTTATAGATAAACGATTTTCATATTCTTTGGTGGATAAGTAGTAAGCATACCAGACTCTCACGCGGTAGACCCGGGTTCGATTCCTCGCGAGGTAATTTTTTTTACTGTTAATTTTATTTATAAATAATTTTTCTGCTTGATATTAATAACGACAACAGGTAGACGTTTGAAATATTTAGCAGAATATTCATTATTATAGATAATGTGGTACGGTACCCTTCATGAGGGAGTCCGACTGGCAACATCTACTTATAACAGCATCGTATATTTAAAAAGGGAAACCGTAGCATTGTACAAATTGTACATTTAAGAACTGTACGTTTATCACAAAAAATTAGTGAAGACATAAAATTGAATTGGTACGATTATAAATAAAATTGTTGAACATTTTCAATTTCAAGTTATATTTATTTTACAGTATATTCAAATGTTTATTTTCTAGATTTTTTCTTGAATGGATCGTAGAAAAAATATAATGTTCGACTCGTGTGGATTGTCCATATCCACACTAGTTGCACAAACTACTATTCTGCACAGTTTACAAAATGGAAATGTAGGCCATCAGTTAACTAAACGGATATGATTTCATATACATCCTATGAAATCCACCAATCAGCATTCGAGTTTAGTATCCGTCATTCATCTTTTTTCAATTTAAAAGAAACGTCAAAATAACTTGTCAAAAAAAGTTTCTCATAGAAGCGCACTGGATAAAGAATATTCATTTACAAAGATAAACTTGAAAGAAATAATCCGTACAAATTACCAACAAATACTTAAAACAGAATAAAATGGGTATTTAAGGGGACCTCAGATTTTATAAAATTATGTAATAGGTACATCTGACGTTATAGATAAACAAGTTTCATATTTCTCAGTGGTCGAGTAGTAAGCAATCCACACTCTCACGCCGTAGACCCGGGTTCGATTCCCGTGAAAAAGTTTTTTTTTTAATTGTTACTTTTATTTTTAAAAATAATTATTCTGCTTGATAATAATAACAACAACAGGTAGACGTTTGAAATATTTAGCAGAATATTCATTATTATAGATAGTGGTACGGTACCCTTCATGAGGGAGTCCGACTGGCAACATCTACTTATAACAGCATCGTATATTTAAAAAATGAAACCGTAGCATTATACAAATTGTACATTCAAGAACTGTACGTTTACCACAAAATTAGAGGAAAAATAAAATTGAATTGTAAAATGTTTAATTTGAAGTTATATTACAGTTTATAGAAATTTTTATTTCCTAGATTTTTTCTTAAGTGGGTCGTAGAAAAAATATGCTGCTCGACTCGTGTGGATTGTCCATATCGCACTTGAACGATTGAGCACTCCGCCTGCGGCGTCGTGCTTAAACTTCGTCCTCGTGCGATATGGCCATCATTTCCACACTAGTTGCACAAACTACAATTTCTTTCAAAATATGCCCTTTTACATTTAAAAACAACCTGCCAAATGTCAAATCAATTTATCCATCCATTTTAAAGTTATCGAATTAAAACATTCAAGTTTTCAAAATTTCAACACCCTGTATTTCGAAAAGTAAATGTGCTAGACCCCTTAATCGCGCAAAAAAAGCTCTATTTATGATTTTTTTTCTGAGAAATTTCAAACGGAATAATATAACTCTAGCTAGCCTACAAACAAGCAAATGATATGACTTAATTGACCTGTCAAAACTTCAAACTGATATCTCTTGTCATTCCGAATATATTGGCATTTTTTGGTGAGTGTTGATGATTATTGGTTCACCCAGTACGTTGTAATAGAAATTATGTTGCTAAAAATATTAGTAATAATTTTTTTGTGCTTGAAAACTTAAGAGTTAATTTCTTATATTATTAAAAGTTTCCATCCTCTTCTCCACCAGCACATTCCTACAATGTATTCAGATAAGTATAGTATTTACGACGAAATTTAATACCATCCTACATTTTCTTTGTTCTTCTTGATTCTTCTCACGAAGACAATACATAACCAAGATGGTGATCATTTTCTGAAATCACTTGTAAAATGACCCCTCTTTTTTGCTTAAGCTTCATAATGCTGTTGTTCAGATACTTTTATAAAGAAATATTTTGTCATTAAAGTTGTGATAATTTAATACAGTTGAAGTTATTACAGTAGAAGGATTCAGCGGAGTTAGTTTTCAGAAGTATTTTGATATTGTACAGCGAAACTGGAGAATAAACAACGTCTTTTATTTTTAAATTTTAAGTATAATAAAAAAGAATGAAATCCAAGTTAGGCCAATAATCAACAGGGATTTAGGAAAGGAAGATCAGCACATCTACTAAACACAGTCAATGGAAAAATGGAATGAGCATGACATAGATCTACATGTACAGTAAGATTCAAAGAAGAATGGGAAGTGATATTGTCCGCTCTAATTACAAACCAGAATTGTTGGTTATATCGTGAAGATATCCCAACACCGTTTAACTTGGAACTGTAATTCATTGTCTGTCGGGGCAATAGCCCGAGAAGTAGATGTTTTTCCTTAGTGTACGGTTTACTCTTTGGAGAGTGTATTAGAAACAAATGCATCAGTGATAAAACAAAAAAATTAAAATTCATAATACGTAATACGACCATCAGTAATAATGTATGTTGGAAAATCTGTGAGCCTGATTGTGAAAGGCGAAGAAAATCTTAGAGTCCTAGAGAGGAAAATCATGCGGAGGTTACTAGGGACAAAACAGATCCCGACAAAACAGAAGACTATATAACTACGAAAAAAATCAATACATGAATAGTAAAGATTTAGTCAGATATATAAAATCGATACTACTAAGATGGTAGGAATAAAGACGATCTAATAAGGTAAATATCTAATTGGAAGCCTGCAAACCTCGGTCCCAAAGGACATCCCAAACTTAAATGGGAAGATCAGGTGACCCAAAAAAAAGGGATCCGTGACTGGGGTAGGAGAATAGAGGATAGGAAGGAATGGAAAAAACTACAAAATTGGCGCTACATGCTGTGGTAAGCAGAAGATAACACACGAATTGCTCCACCGTACAAAAGGGATCAAAAGATTAGCTCCGACAACAGGAGTGCTGGCCTATACAGGGTGTGGCGCGACAAGTTTTGATTAAAAGTAATGGCGGATACAGTTATGTTAAAAATCTGAAATTACGAAGCTGTAGGTTTTGGATGACGCTGAGTTCAAATATAATGTTGTCCTGAATGTGGCACTTCCGGTTATACCGGAAATAGACGTCAACTTTGTTATTTTAAATAGAACCTAATATTTTTTATTTTATTTTCGAATTCTACATGAAATTTTAGATAAAATTTGTGAACAATGTCCTATACCAAAAATGAAGTATTTTCGAGATATTTCGTTTTTTTTCAAAATTTTGAAAAAATCCTAGTCCACATTAAATAACGATATCTCTATTAATATCGAAGCTAGTGACGTGAAATTGTAACCAATAAACAACAAGGGCTTGCCCGTTAACTCCATATGTCCAACTCATTGATATTTCATACAGGATGTTTTAAACTTAGCCGCCAACATGCACAATTTAAATCATTTATAAGTTGCTTACTTTAAATAGAACACCCTGTATTTTATTACATTTGCCGATGTATTTTTTTAAGCCAATTCGTGTGGTATGGGTATTCCCTATACCTAAATCCAACCACTTTTGAGATATTTCATTATTTTAGTTAAAACATAACATAACACATAACATAACACATTATATTTGAACTCAGCGTCATCCAAAACCTACAGCTTCGTAATTTCAGATTTTTAACATAACTGTATCCGCCATTACTTTTAATCAAAACTTGTCGCGCCACACCCTGTATATATACAAATAATCGGCAAATAATCATGTGAGTGAAAAAGACAAAGCTATACAACGACAGAGAGACATTCCGCTTTCCGTAGGGTGTATCGAGTCTAGAGTAGTTGATATTTCAGGGAATGGGAGAATGTTGTTCTTTCTTGCACATACACAATTTATTTTATAGTGCTCACTGTTGCTATACACTGTGTCCGTAAAGTATGGAACAAATTCATATCTAGCTAAACAGGTCATTGTAAGAAGTACTCCTGTAACACGTCGATTTTTGATTTTAGATAATTTACCGTATCTCAAAATAATAATCTAATATACAGGGTGAATTACTTTCGAGTATTGACGTCACCGTCATTTTTTTTAAATGGAAGGCCCCCATTTTGTCTCAATTTTCGGATTACTCTAGCTGAGCTGATTTCAAAAATGTATCACATGTTGATTCCAATTGGTACAGAGTGGACAAAAATACAATAGTTTTGTGAGTGCTCATAAAGTAACGAGTAACATTCTTTATTAGTTAAATTAACAATATTATCAAAAATACCACAAATATCACTGACAATAAAACACTTTGAGACCGGTGAGCTATACAGAGTACAACTGATTTTGTTGAGAATTGATAGTAAAGACCTATTTTGAAGATTATAAGCTTCATGCATATTAAACTCAAGTGTTATACATACATTATAGGTAATATCTGTATTACTTGATGAAAGTTCGATTCAGCATTATTATTAACATCAAAGATACCCATCCAAATTCTAATGTCACTGTAGCACTCAGTTATTAATTTGAATAAAGAAAAGTTGTTAATAATATAGAATAGATCCATGAGTTGTGAGGAGGCGAATATTATAAGTATATTTGAGATGAGATAAATATGGGGCTCATGTGCTTCTAGAAGTTTCTTCACTACGACCTTTGCAGGTCGTTATTCTAGAGCTCCTTGTCCAGGCCATTTCTTATGACTAGACTTCGAATGGCAAATCTCAAATACTCCATATACTGGGATATAATTGAAAACGTCAGCCTATATAGTCATGCCTTCGCAGTAGCACAGTATGTGTACTGAGGTTTCCTTATCTTTTTGGCAGGACTTGCACATGGTTGTGTCTGCCAAATCCGATGTTATTGATGTGTTTGTTAGAGTCAGTTTAGCACCTCATGGCTACGTCACAGATGTGCAAATGGCCAAAATCGGTACAACGCGGCAAAATCGCATAAATAGCAGTAAAGTTGAAGATATCGTCATTTGAAGTTGAGTTAACTTTCGGTTGGCGAGGGTTTCTTGATGAGCACTTTGGCCTCACTCCTGGCGCCCTGTTCCACCATTCTCGAGACTGCTTTTTTGTCCAAGTACTGCTATTTGTGTTTTGAGCCGCTTTCGCTATGCTACAGAAAGTTTCTGGGACAATGGGAGCACAACGTGTTCTTTCACGGACTAGTCTCTTCCTATGCCTCTCCAAGCAGAAATTTTGTAATGATTTGGAATGTTGAAATTGTGTCTTGGAGAAGACTTAGTTGGAAATCTTTGATAGATTCTAGACGCAGAACACTGTTTCGATAACAAAGTTATGTTCTTCAGAGACTGCAGGTGAACTTCTTAATAAAATTTGGGAGAACTTCACGTTTTTATCAAGAGTATGAGAATCAAAATAAGTGAGAGAACAAATGAATTTTCCTGAAAGCATGGCAAAGACTTTCTTACTTCCTTCTCAATTCACCTCAACATGAATGTATGGTTAGTAACTACTGATCTTCCATCGAGAGAGCAAACGTAGAAATCGAAATCAAATTAACATGAAGCCGAATCCAATTTATATACTTGGTTCTAGAGAAACGGATTTTATGGTCGAAAACTTTCTTACTTAGTTAAAAGTGCAGTGGGCTGCATTGTCTAGCGGACAGAATATGATGGAATACATGACTTTATAATGTTCGAACTACAGCCCTTGCTGTATTTTACAGTAACCCAAGCGGTGTAAAAATGCTTGTTGAACCTTGTTGATTGTGTCTTGAGAAATATTGTTTATCGCTGTCCGAATTCTCTCTTTTAATTCTTGAATATTTGCTGGTTTCGTTTGATACACCAAATTCTTCAGATGGCCCCACATAAAATAATCCAAAGGATTGAAATCTGGTGACCTCGCTGGCCATTCAATAGGTCCACGTCTACCAATCCACCTGCTCGAAAAATATCATCTAGGTACCTTCTCACATCTACAGCATAATGTGGAGGTGCACCATCAAAACCTCCAGGATTACGTCTGCTGGGAAACAAATTACTTAAAGTAGGTATGAGATACCCCCTTAAAAACTCAAGGTACGTTGCCCCATTTAAATTACCTTCGATAAAGTAGGGTTCGATGATTCGATTTCTTACAATTCCAGCCCATACATTTACCTTTTGCGGGTATTGTTTATGATGCTAACGCATCCAGTGGAGGTTTTCTTTTGTCCAGTATCTACAATTCTGACGGCTAACGTCGCCATTTAACGTGAAAGTGGCCTCATCAGAAAAATTAATATTTTGTATCAAGAAAGGGTCTCGGTGACATTTATCCATCAATTTTTCGCAAAATTGGATTCTTCTATCGGGATCATCTTCGTTCAATTCCTGCACAAGTTTGATTTTATGAGGATGCCATTTTTCAAGCTTCAATAATTCTTGTACCGTTGTTTTGCTAACACCGATATCGCGACTAACTTTACGCACACAAGTGTGCGCATCTTCTTCAAAACTAGTAAAACATCTAATGCTTTGCAGAGGGACGACCTGATTCGCGTGCATTTTCAACCATACCAGTTTCTCGACATTTTTTTCTAACCTTACTGACTGTTGAACGCGTTATAGGTCTTTCTGGATATTTATCATTAAACAAATTGCACACTTCCATCTGAGTTCGCGATCTGTCTCCGTACCCGATCATCATAATTATTTCAATTTTTTGTCCCACACTTAACGCCATTTCTATTTCAAATTAAAATGCAATAATTAAAACATTCACGAATACCAAAAACATTGTATTACTAAACTGTCACTGAACATCAATAAATTACTAAACAAATAATGACATTTCACAAAAAACTAGGCGACTATGTTTTTTTTAAATTGATAAGAAATAATTTCTTTCATGTTCTGTTCGCTATCCAATAAGTATTTTTGGTAATATTGTTATTATAATTCAACTAATAAAGAATGTTACGCGTTACTTTATGAGCACACACAAAACTATTGTATTTTTGTCCACCCTGTACCAATTGAAATCATCATGTGATACATTTTTGGAATCAGCTAGGCTAAAGTAATCCGAGAATTGAGACAGAATGAGGGTGTTCCATTTAAAAAAATGACGGTGACGTCATTACTCGAAAGCAATTCACCCTGAATATTAGATTATTATTTTAAAATACGGTAAATTGGAAACAAAAATTGATGTGTTTCAGGAATATTTCTTAAAATGGCTTGTTTAGCTAAAAATGAATCTGTTCCATACTTTACGGACACAGTGTATAAGATTTTCCATACGAAAGATGAATATTTGCCGAACCAGCATGTATATTATTATGTAGAATAGATAATGCATTTGAAGGGAGCACTGAAGCCTCAATCCTTTCAATCTTTATTGATGTTCACCGATGTTTTATAAAAGAGAAAGAGAAAATGAAGATAGTAATGCCCCTGCGATCGACACAAAACTTTGATAAATAGAACGTCAGAACGTCAGACACATGCTTCTTTTCATTCCTGGGAATCTTCTGACCAATGTCTTGGCTACTCTTTATAAATCATCTTTGGAGATATATTGGATTTAAAGTGAGAGCGCCAGTAATGTAATTACAGTAACAAATAATTATCGTGATAGGTTTAAGAATGTAAAATAGTCGTTAAATATTAAATTGTTAAGGTGACAATTCAACATCAACTAAAAGAAGTTTGTTAAGAGTTGTACACTAACTGAAAACAAAATATTTAGGAATGTCTAATTATTCCGCAAGTAGCAAATAAGGTAGAAATAATTGGACAACGTAAACAAAGAACAGATGAGAAAAGAAAGCAGTGCTAATAACTCCCGAAAATAATGAAGTTAAAAAGTAAAAGATCCAAATAAAGTTATCAAAAGAATTTTTGAATGAATAAAACAGTGTCGACAAGATGTCTGCATTTATAAGCTCCTTTTGTTTTAAGCTTTAATAACATTGCTTCATTATTTTATAGATTCCAAAAGAAAACATTTTTTAAATTAGTCTTAAAATACTCTCGTTTCTATTTTTTATAAATAAATAAAACTCAGCAATTGATATAAATTAAAATTCAAAAATGAATTGTAATAAAAATAAGGTAGCTAGCGGCTCAAATTTTGCCTTAGGTATATAGGATGCTGCCAAAGGTCTCTGAAGTATTGTTATGGGAGTTCGTCATCCAATTTTAAGGCAAATAACTCTAGCTAATCAGTCTGATAAGTTTTGTACATCGAACAAACGTTGTATATTTTCAATCATTGTTTTATCGAAAAAATCTCTACAATTAGAAAATGAGGAGTAAATTGGGTTTCCACAGTTTTATCTGCATTTTCTTGTTTTCAAAAGAGTCTGCCATTGCAACTTTCCCAACAACATGATGGATAAAAGGATTACACGAAATTGAACATATCGATCGTATTGCACCAGTTCTCTCAAGCTTGTTCCGTCCAGTTATATTGGATTTGCTTGGAAAAAAACTCCATTCAACTAAAGTCATTGAAAAACTATAGTCTGTCAATGAAATTGTTTATGTAATATTTTATCTAAAACGAAAATATTTTTCAATATCTTTGTTAATACTGTTAAAAAATAAATGGAAGAATAATAATGAGTTAATACACATTGAAAACGTTTAATCTGACAATTGACATATGGAATTAGTCTGACAAATTCTTTACTTTTTCTTTATTTGATAAGTTTCAAGAGTATAAGTAAAAATGGAAAATAACCGTTGCAGCGTCTTGTATACACAAGTGTG
The DNA here is from genome assembly GCA_910591695.1 of Galerucella pusilla. NCBI lineage: Eukaryota > Metazoa > Arthropoda > Insecta > Coleoptera > Chrysomelidae > Galerucella > Galerucella pusilla. The sequence continues at coordinate 4,873 of CAJUYI010002472.1, read as the reverse complement.
TCCACTAAAGTTTGCATTATTCTTATTATTTATTAAACGAAAAAATATTATTCCTAATAAACTTATGCATGGTCTAAAAAATAAATTGGAGACATCAGGTATCAAAATTCCCAAGTCACATACAATGTATTTAAGAAAATGTTCATTTTTCATATCAGTTTCTGGACCATTCAGAATTTTTTATGAAGAATAACTTTAATCGTTGAATAAATAATAAAAACGTTTCCCATACCTATATGGACTCACTGTACTTTGATTTCTATACTGTAATGTTATTGAAAATATCCCCTCTCTTCATTTTAAATCTACATGTTGAAAGTATAAGTGTCCATACAAATTTTTTTTTAATAATAGAAATCATTTCTCATTTGATTTTAACGTAAAACAATAATCGCCTCTTTTAAAACGGAGAATTGTAAAAGGCAGATGGCATTAGCAGATAGAGGCATGGTGAGATAGACGATTTAAAGTCAACGTAGATTATCACAGTTAAAATAAGGTTACTGAAATAATAGTTATTTACGTAATTAGAGGGATATGGACATTATTAACGCACGCATGCAAACTTCGCCCAACGAGGCTGTAGGCCGAGTCGTGTATTCACATAAGTGCTTCAATAATTCCTATCCCACGTGTTACGTACAAAATTTTATCTACAACTGTTTATTAGTATCATTAACAGTACCTATATTGTAAAATTAAAAAAAAAACTTCAATCATACGTATTGTTTGCAAACATGAGGTACTGTAGATCATATTTTGCAACAAAGACAAACAAAGCTGGGAAATAAAATTAGTTATGTCATCAAATGGTCGAAAATCTTTAAAAATAAGTTCAAGCGAAGACAATCTCTCTTCGGATATTGAAAATGCAGCTTCCAGTGTTATTTTAAATATTTTATTCTGGTATTAATATGTTTCTAGATTCTTATTATCGCACTAGTGCGGTAATATACGTCATTATGACACTGAAAATAGTGTCAAATCGTACCTGTTACATGACAGTTGTAGATAAAGTAATATCACAGTTTCCTGTCACTACAGTCGTATTTAATAAAGCGAGTTAAAAATAGATCTCGCTGAATAATTATAATTATTCTAACAGTTTATAAGTTTCGGAAAATATTTTCCAAAAACAGTGACCGTTCAACTAAGAAGCAACAACTACTTCCCGGGCTATTGAGTTACAATTCAAAGTCAGACGGGATTATTATATCCACTAGATATTTAACAATTTGCAATTAGGAGGGACAACCTAAAGCAATTATGAAAGATACATTCATGATTACTCCTTATATAAATTTTATCTTTAATCTCTTAAAATTAGTTTTCGACGTACAGAGCTCAGTCTAACTGCCCTGTCATCTTATAAAACTGGAACGTTATGTGTCTGGCGTGTCTCTATATATTTGAGTTTAAACATTAAAGCACTTAGAGGCTTCAAGCATTTTGGATTAAAATTTACTGAAACATAGCATAAAGAATACCAAAATAGGGTCGAAAAATATAAAGTAAAGCCACGTATATAGCTTGGAAAACATTACTGTATACTGGTGCAAGTCTGTCCATTACCGAGTTTAACTATAAAAACACATTACTCTTCACGACTTGGTTAAATATTTTATTCAACACCTTTCTGAATATGACGCGAGTTGACTGCTAATATTATTCGAGTGGAAATGCTGTCTTTGTAAAAATTGCTTTTAGAGTATTCTGTATATATGTGTAATAGTTGTATATATTTGTTAAGCAATACTTGTACAGGGTATACAAAATATGCCACCAACACACACAAAAATTACCAATAAAGCGAGTACTGTCATTTTGATCTTAATAAATTGGAAAAATAGTTACTTCTCAACACCTTGCATGCCTATTTTTTCAAAAAAAACGACTTTGAAAATCATAAAACTTGAAAGTCCGCCAAAACGCGCGTTACGTCATAAAAATGACTGCCCCATGGTGTGACGTAATTTGTTTACGTTCTTATTTGTGTATCACGCTCTGAGTTCTTGTGACCTGATTCGTTTCTGAAAGCTTTGAAAATGGATAATGCCAAAAAAAAACTTTGTATTCCAAGTATTGCATTGTTCCAGTGTGTAAATCAACGTCTATTAAAACTCCAGACTAAATATTTGTTACTTTACCTGGTGGCGCAAGCAAAAATACACTTAAGAAAAGGGCATTACTTTTGTTTGTGAAGACCATTTTAATGTAAGTACTCACCTACTTCTATGCCGGTGATTTTTATTCTCAAATAGTTTGAGGTTATCTACCTATCTGTCTAGCAATCAACCATAAAAACATGATTTTCTTACGACCACACATCGAAATATGGTTGGTATATATTATATAAATAAAACATAGTTTAATTCGTACTTACGATAATGCTTTAACTCCTCTTATTTCCTCTGCATTAAAGCAGCTGTTTGACTTCATAAATTCAAGCAGTATAAATGAGTCTACTTTGGGCAAGTTATCAGTTTGTGCTTTTACAAAACCTCGCTAGCCATATCTTTACTCACAAAATATGAAAGAATCGTCACTGAACACTGAACTAGTAAATAAAATATATTCTTCCAAAAGTTTTAAAATATCCTCGGAAATATCGAATATTTATGTCCACTTTCCTCTTTACGTTGAATTTTAGAAATAAAAAAAGCACACACAAACATGTAATGGTCTCAAACAAACATATTATTATAAATGATATTTTTACGTCGATGAAGCAATTAATAGTTGATTAAAATACAATATAAACTCACAACTACACATAACCTAATGCAATACCGGCCATATTGACATAAGTAAACACAAGAGATATGACATCACACGTATCATCGGTAGCGTTCTGAAATCCTCGGGTAGTGGTCGGAAAGTGCATTGAAATTTGAATTTTATTTCAAAATTTGGGAGTAATTTCCAATGGAAACTGGTTTATTTCCTATTATTAGTAGTTTTTGATATCATATTCACTATTATAAATTAATATCCAAGCAAAATATGAAATATGCGTGTGCTCTATTGTTCTTTGTCTTATAAAATATTAGTAACATCAAACACAACAATGTAGTGTAGCCACATATAAAAAGTTTCTATACATTTATGAAGAAGTACTTGTATATTTCTGTATTATTATTGTATTATACGTAACTGCGTCCATCACATTTAATATCTATTCAGTTACTTAAAAGTTTCCCTCACCGACCATTCAGTAATACAAGAGATGCTCCCTTTAAGTTTGCGCCGATTAATATTTAATACAATCCTCCAAAGAGTGTGTTTGCATGACTAAAGGAACTGCTCCGACATCCGGAAAGTGCTCAATTATTTATACTTTCCTTGTGTCTTAGATGGACTCGTGTCGACTACCTAATATTAAATAAGTATACCTACGTATAGTTCAGTTAAAAATATATCGTTGGCTTCTACTGTAATAAATATCCTTTCTACACACAAAAGACACTTATTTCTCTATTATTTTCTATTGATGTATTATTTTATCTCTCATATATTATTTGCCTTATTATTACTGTTCTAGTCTATGTGAACAGTGAACAGTGAACAGACTACGTTTGCTTTGATGAACTTTTCAATATTCATACTCGGGTACACTTGGAACGAAAATTTAACAACAAACATTTCCGTCACAAACTGATAAAAAATTTCGGAATTGAAAATTAATCGAATTACGAACAGAGAAGCTTGGGGTATTGTAAAATTGAAACAAGGAAACACACAATGCCAGAATATTAACAACTCTCTCGTTAGGAAAAGAAAACATTATACTATGTTTTCCAACATGAAACGCCACGAGGAAGCTTCCATCATTAGCATTACGACCTTTATTTCTATTGTTCTCGTTGGAAAATATCGTTTGTTGAAGAGGATTTTTAATTAGTCAACATGTTGGGATTATAAATTTTCTTCAAGTTCATTTTGTACTAATTACTAATAATAACAGCAATGCAGATTTAATTTCTCCCACACTCATTGTGTAAAATCATTTAATTGGATATTTTTTGTTACAGTTAGATAGATTCAAGGAACCTCCAGCTTTTGGACCCATGTGCGATTTACTATGGTCGGATCCTTTAGAAGATTTCGGAAATGAAAACAATGCGGAACATTTTTCACACAACACAGTAAGAGGCTGCTCATATTTCTACAGGTCAGTAACATTTGATTTTAGTTATTTTGTCCAAAAATAGTTTGAAAAATTCTTGTTGAGACTGAAGTCATCAAAATAACAATCAATTTGTTCTTTGTAAAAAACTACATTGTTTGCAATTGGAAAAAATAGAAGGTTCTAGATATCTGTTTTGAAGTTTACGTCAGTGATTAATATTGTCATATACAGGGTTGGTCACGAGGCACTGTACATACTTCTATCATAAGTAGAGGCACTTTAAGGGATTATCAAATGACCATTGAAAAATGTCTTCTTGTTTTGATTATTAATATACAGGGTGAGTTAACGATCTTCACAAAAACAATGATTCGTCATATCTTTTCAATGATTGGGTCGATTTTTCTCATTTTTTGGTGAAAGTTAGTATTGTTGTCTGGAAACTAACTGACATATTCAGAATTTGAAAAATACAAGACCGTCTTCGACGAAATTTGCGGGACTGCTTCATATTCAACAATTCACCCTGTATGTGATTTTTCTAGAATCCGATATAATTTTTTCAGAGGGCATAAATAGACAATTAGACCTGGGTATTTGAATTATTTGTTACGGTTACCCCACATTTCCAATTAATTATTCATTTAAGAGTCAAATTGAAAATTGTCAATAATAACAAGATCAAACGAACTTACCTGTGATGTTCGATCTTGATTATATGAAGGCCTCGTCGAAGTAAATAAG
>CAJUYI010002471.1:8855-31377 GCA_910591695.1 Galerucella pusilla | reverse complement strand
TTAGTATGGATGTCGTTTTTTAAAAGAATTGTGCATTTCACAATGATGAGACTAACAAGCAGGTTTATTATAACTTAGCTTGGAAGGAAAATAGCCGATTTTCTTGTTATCAAGCTAGAACGTCCCAAAGTCTAATTGTTATCAGCTGCAGATTTATCATAAAATGAATGTGAAAAGTCGATTTCTAACTCCAACTCTTGAATTCCCATAATCTGCAATATTATCCAGATATAACGTATAGTATTTAATTTGCAATGGGCCTAATGCGCAGGGTAATTTAAATTGATCAAAATAAAACAAGTTACAGTTGATATACATCACTTTCATTTTAGGCACCTTGTAAATTGTGCATTAAAGCATACGTACCTGTCAGTTCATACAAGTAACGACAAACATAGGCATTCACTTAATAATTTTCGCTGATGCAGTATTTATTTGGAACAGGGTCGGTATAAGAACGAAAATCCAACCCGATTTTATGAAACTTAATCGTAGTACCTATTCCCATGAAGTATGGAATGAATTATATATCTTCTACCTATATCAGAGTATTTTTAGACAGAATCAACTGTCAAGGAAGCCTATAGAACTAATTTTAACTAGGAAATAAATCAATTGTAACAGGTACCCTCTTAAAAGTTTTTGTCCCATATGAATTACTTTCGAAATAATAGGGTCCTAGTTTAAGCAATACCAGCCCATACAACATGCACTTTTTCTAGAATTAGGATATAATAATAATTTACAGGGTGTTCTATTTAATAACAAAGTTGCTGTGGTCTTACCGGTATAGTTTGTAACCCATTTAAACCAATTTAAATGAGATTTTGAATATATCTACAGAATATATCTACAATATAGATAGTGTGAGCTTGTAGTGACACAGCTTGTATACTGCCACAGAAAATTGTTTTCGTCCGGCTCTGTCCTAAAATTCTACTATTTTGAGCTAAAGAGCTCGTTAAGGATCTTTTGATGTATTTAATAGCTTACATTGCAGTTTGAATTTTGGAATACTGAAGTTACTTCCGAGATACATCTAGTAGTATATATCCTGTCAAAAGAAGTTTCTTCTCCGTAATATCATTCAGAATGATTAATTTTAAGGCTCAAGTTAGTTCAAAAAGGAAGTGTTTAGTGCCCTAATATCGTTTGAAAGCTGAATAATAACATTTCGATCAGATGTTCTGTGAGTGAAACGAGATTAATATTGACATAATACTTTTCATGTGCATTTAAAATGTGTACTTGAAGAACAATAAAATTTATGAAAATATAAATATTCATGCTTTCATGAGAATTCAAATTCAAGTATGAAAAACCAGTAGTCCAATAGACAAGGAGATTTCTCTCTGTTTGTCGACTGTATGCTCTCCTCGACTTAAAGTTCAGGCAATAAGAGGAAAACAACAATAATCGAATCATAGGCTAATCTTTGCCGTTGCCCAGGGGGCCAATGGCATTTTTCTTACACTAATTTCAGTATGTATGAACTCAAAATAACAAGCTCTTTCAAAATATGTAAAAATATATAGGGTGTCCCATTTAAATTGAAGAAGTTGATGGCATTTCCGGTTAAACCGGAACTATATTATTAACAAAAAAATGTACATCAGATGCATTTTGTTCCATTGCAGTTACCTGCAAATTTCCATAAATATCGTTCTTTTTGTTTGAAAGTTTTTTTTTACTAGCGTGCAGAAAAGTACACTTTTCCGCACTCTTTTTAGTGCTGAAGGAGTCACTTTTCCGAACTAGTGCGGAAAGAGTCACTTTGTTAAGTTTTTGGGTAGTATACTGACATTTAAAATATATATTGTAGTTTTCCGAATGACTGGAAAATTGGGGAATTTATTAGAATTATGCTATAATTTTTCATTGGGAAAAAAGTATTTTTCAATACTTTTTCAATGGCCTTGGTATAGGCCTTATCAAATGAACGCCAAATAAGAATAATTAATTTGTTGATATGATTTTAACAATAAATGTTTCTTTATGTTCACTTTTGGGCTATTTTCCGCATGCTAGCAGGAAAAATAGTGTACCTAACACGTGCGTAAAGTAACTTTTCCGCACGCGATTGCTAACCGAACTCCGCACTATTATAAGGTATATTACGTAACAAGAGTTGTAAGTAACCGATTACGCAAGAAATGAAAAAGTTTAAATAAATTTCATGAGTGCGTAATGGGATTACAACTCATGTAACGTACTATATTTTTTCTACGCTCATCTATTTTCTTCTGAGTGCTCATAATTTCAGATTTTCTACTATTATATTCGTAGATAAAGTTGAGAGGATTTTCGGATACTATATTTTGTTACAAAAATTGACAGCATAAATGAGATGACGCTTGTTTCCATATCAAGAAAACGCGAATTATTTTTTTTCGAAATTGTATAATGTGTTGCCGACATTCAGGGCATCACTCTTTTAAACCAAAATCTATTTCTCTAATGCTAAAAGCTTTTATGTTTTTTCATTGATTAAAAGTATGTAAATAAACCAAATAAAGTAGTGCGTCAATGAAAATTTTATTGTGATTGAATTAAACCAAGAAGTTTAAGTTTTTTTCTCAAAACGCACGTGTATGTTATAAGATCTTATTACGTGCATGTAATTGTTAAATGTCATCTACAAGGAATGTTGACTGTGCGATTTTTGACGTTTACAGACAGGGGCGTAGAAAAACTACTATACTTGGCTCCATACTTTATCCCAATCCTGTATAAGTAAATGTATGATTTTGGTCCATGAAACATCAATTCTCATTAATAAGCATAAAGGGTGGTTTCACTTCCTAGAAATAATCAAAGCACATCAGGCACATAATATGGGATTTGATTTAGAGGGAGAAAAAAACCTAATTCCAAATTTTCATAAAAATCGGTCGACTGAGCTGGAAATCGTAGGTCATGCCCTATTTTAGTCATCGTTAACTTTACTATAGACATCAGAGAACAATTTAGCCAAATAAATTAAACTTAAATTTTCTTTGAAGTCAAGATGTAATTCCTATTCAAAAAGAAAAACAAAATAAACAAGCTGCGGCAAAATAATTGAATGTTTTTCGTCCAAACAATCATTGAAATAGTTACTTAATTCAACTCAAAATAAGACCGTCTGTAAATTGTTGAGGAGAAAAAATTAATTATTCTCAAGATTTGAAAACAAAGCCTTAAAACGAAAAATCTTTGTTATTTAATCCAAAATAGCTGAAAAAAAGTCAGAAAGTGAGCAGGAAAGAAACAGTAGCGGATTCAAAGAAGTGTCCTCACACAAAAAGAAATATCGAACCTTATATGAATCACCAGCTGGTAGATATTGACCGGAATAGATCGATTTTAATCACAAATTTGATCTATTTGATCAAACTAAGCATTACTATAATTATTTTGGTAGCATCGTTACTATTAATAGGGTGATTGTATTAATCACATTAGCGCATAGTTATTGAGGTTTACGGAGATCAATATGATGTTTTTATGATGAATGTGAGGATTTCAATGATTATGTGTGTGATAATTAACCTCTAAAGAACAACTTGATCACAGCTATGCATTAAGATGATAAGTGATTAAATAAAACGGTTGAACTCAAATCCATTTCCAAAGTAAATAAACCAATCACTTTTTTGATTAAATTAATGCTACTGTTTTGATCATTTTAATACTTGAAATAATTACGATAATTACTAAGAACTATTGTATACTATATAAACTAGAACTATATAAACCCAAAATTTTTAGTTGATATTTGACAATGGATGGAACATGGCTCTATCACTACCCTCCAGAGCTCAATGAGCAATCTACTGAGTGGACTACACGCGATGAACCGAACTCAAAGCGTAGAAAATAACAACAGTTAGCTGGTGTCTGTATTTTGGCATCACATGGAATTATTATCATTGACTAACTGAAAAAGTAACATACAATCAATAGCGACTATTATACAGCCTTGTTGGAGCAATTAAGGAATAAAATCGCCAAAAAATGACCACATTTGAAGAAAACATAAGTGTTATTTCTCCAAGACAAAGCGCCTTGTCACAAGTCGATGAGAAAAATGGTCAAACTCAATGAAATGGGCTCCGAACTACTCCCTTATCCACCGTATTCTTCAGATTTGGCCCTCAGTGACTATTCTCTGCTTGCAGACAAGAAGAGAATGCTCTCTGGGGAAAATGAGGAAGTAATCGCCGAAAGAGAGGTATATTCTTAGGCTGAAGACAAATCGTACTACAAAAATGGTATAGAAAAGTTGAGAGATTGCTTTAATCGGTGTAACGCCCCCGAAGGCAACTACATTGAATAATAACAACGAATTTTGTCAAAAAATGTATTCTACCATGGTAGACCGGATACTTTTCAATTGGCCATATTATAACTTAATACTCCATTCTTCAATTGAAGAGTGGAAGTACCAAAGGCACTAAGTACCAAAATCTAAATATTTTGAGTATTTTCTTAAAATGGTTCTAAATGGCGTCGCCAATACCTCCTCAAAGGTTCTAAGTGCTATCTAATTTCTTAGCTTATATAAACGAAAATAAGATGGCGCTGGGTACCACAGTCCAGGAGGTTTTATGGAGAAAGGTTATTAGTGCCAATGTTTACTCACAGTAAAAGTACGTCTTGGTTTGTGTGTGTATTGGGCTGAATTTACGGTGTAATCATGAAAATTGATCCAGGAAAGAATAAAGGAAGGTCTATAGAAGAACAAAGGAAGAAAAGGTATGCTGGAAAGACATATCTTAAGAGAAATAAGACTAAAGTTGGTAAGAAAGTTTAGGTTATGGCGGGAGAGTGTAGTGATGGCGGGAATGTGTGTAGTAGTTTAGGGAGCTTACACAAATGTTTTTGTTTGAAATGCTAGGGGGACATAATGTTTCGTACTAATGAAAATAAAATTAGTTTGTTCGTGGGATACCACTTAACTGTGTGCATTCCTTTTTCAGGTGCAGTGCAAATGCTATTATGACTGCAAAAAAATAACGTATGAACGAAAGCTTCAACTTTTTGATTTTATGCCGAAAATTATAAAACTCAAGGCACATATTTAATGGGGTTGATAAATTTAGTGAGAATAAAAAGACGTCGGCATGGAAAGTATGAAACTGCATTGGACAGTAAAAGACAAACAAGTATATCGTATACAGTTCCAGATCAAGATGGAAATTTCGTTCAAATATGCAGAAAGACATTTATGGATATTTTTGACGTTACTCAAAAACGTTTAGTTGGTCTAATAAATAAGAAGAAAATGGAAGATACCACATTTACAGACAGGCGTTCAAATAATAAGCCAAGCAAATTTACAGATAATGACCGTCAGCTGATCCATCAACATATAAATTCCTTCCCCAGAGATGTCTCGCACTACTCACGTGCCAAATCAGAGAAGCAGTTTTTGAGTCCCGATTTAAATATCCACAGACTTTTTAAATCATTTTTAGAAAAAAACAAAGGGTCTTCCGTGAGCTATAAGTTTTATAGGGGGGTATTCAAAAGCGATTTTCCGAAATTGAGCTTTCATCGCCCTAGAGTTGATACATGTCATACGTGTGATAGGCTAAACTGTGAGTCAAAGCAGAATAATAGTGACGGCACCAAGGCAAAAGCTCAATTGGAACTTCACCATCGGAAAGTGGAGAAAGCTATGGCATATATGAAAAAGGAAAACGCTGATTCACAACTTCCTGGTAGCGATAAATGTTCTATTTCGTTTGATTTACAATAGGTCCTATTTGTCCCCACTTTGACCCATTCGGATATGTTTTACCTGTCCCAATTATCTTGTTACAATCTGGGGATTCATTTATCTGACAACAACCATGCTTTTATGTGCACGTGGCATGAAGGCGTCAGTGGTCGAGGAGGTAACGAGGTTGCATCTACCCTTCTTAAAGTCTTAAATTCTGGTGTTACGGCAAAAAAGCATTTGCTACTATGGAGTGACAACTGTACGGGACAAAATAAGAACAGAATGGTAATATTTGTTTTGGTGTTCCTTGTTCTCCATCAAGTTTTTGACACAATAGAGTATAATTTCCTTGATAGTGGCCACAGCTTTATGTGTTGTGATAGGGACTTCGCTCTGATTGAGAGAAGGAAACGCGTTATGAAGGCAATAATACCCAATGCTTTACACGAAGTGATAAGTTTCGCAAAATATGATCCTCCTTTTCAAGTTATTGACATGTCCGTAAATGGATTTTGGAATATACAAGAAGCTGCTGATACGTATCTCAACACAAAAAAATTGAATATAAGTAAAGCGATAAGAATAAAAGTTGATTGTAATAATCCAACGATTCTTCAAATGAAAGAAATCTTCTCCGATATCGAGGCATGGAAACCAGTCAATATACTGAAAAACGGAAAAACTCTTAGAGACCTAAAATCTGCAAAATTATCACTTTTACCCCCTGAAAATAGGATTTCTGTGAATAAAAAAAAACATTAACGTCTATGATTCCTTACTTGGAAAATCCTGAACATAGAGCATTTCACAGAGAACTCCTCAACATACAAGAGGAAAGCTTGGGACCTAGTAGCAGTTCCACTCACCTCTAGTTGGTACTTATAACCTATAAATTAAGTGGCACTTAGGACTCATCTTTTGTTATTACTTATAACCTTTGCTAAATTCATAACTTGGCACTTATGCCTTTTCAGTTTTAGTTAAACAAAATAATATTAATTTGAATGTAATAATAAAATTTTTAGCCCAATATTTTATGAGTTACTTCTTCCACTTGTTAGGAAATGTGAATTTTTTCAGGTAAAAAGTACAAAAAATACATTTGATACACTTGTTTTCTTGATTATCTCATATTTATAAATTTGGTACTTAGTGCGTTTGGTACTTCCACTCTTCAATTCTGAAAGATGTTTTTATCATTTAGGCTTCATTTGCTTCCTCATTGAACGTCTGATAATCGTTTGTCTATCTCTGAAAAGTACTGGCGCCCAAAACATCCTATAGTCTGAACTAACAGTCCTCTGACATACCTAATGCGGCTCAAGCATATGGTCGAAGCAACCTTTAAGAGAAGTCCAATGCTGGGCATACTCTTCTGAAGTGACGAATTAGCTTCCCAACATCACAAATTAACGCTTAATTTATACTTTGTTGTAATAGAGATAATGGAATAACCTTGAAACCTGTCGTTGGTATTCGTTGGCGTCATCTCTTTTGCTCATTCAATGTGAACGTTTCTCTGTGTCTATGAGACTCTGGGAATCGAGTTGGATCCACGATATAAGTGTAAGTTTTTCGTACTTAAAAAAATACAAATGCATATAAACAAATACGGAAGAATACGTGAACATCTTACATTAGTTTCAGTTTAACTTGAACCAATTACAAAATCCCTTTCCGGCATAAGTATTGATAAGGGTTTAAAAACACTTCAATCATTAGAGTGTAAACGTCGTGTTGATATTTTACCATACATTATTCACTTATGACTTTTAAAAGTATTCCATTTCAATCATCCTTAATAATGAATCAACTAAATTAATTAACCGCGTCTTGGCACCTAAGAAGAGAAGAGGGTCTTCATGTATATTTATCATTGTTAGAGAATATCCTGAATGATTAGGATAATGGATTAAGGCATTATCATTCATTCTCACACACGTAGACAAATAGTATCATTCAGATCTGGGCCAAGGATCGGTTTGAAGAGGGCCAAACCGTCTGTTTCCTGCTTTTGTATATCTGAGAGAAGCAACTAAACAATAGTGCTTTCGGTCTTAAATGATAAGTGAGCTAAAGTGTATAAGGTCCCTTCTTTATATTGAATAGCATCTTATACGGGTAGAAACAACCGTTCAGATTTTGAACAAAATAAATAACAAGAATATGCGACTATTACTATTATTTATTATCATTTTTTGACGTTTCTCGTAGCCAATGGAAATTTTTCTTTCTTCAGTAATTCATATAGGTACTTTTTTATAGTAATGTAAACCCACATAATTCTAGCGAGAATTATTCAATGTACATTGTATTTTTTGAATGACAACCACAAGACAAAGTTTTTTATTTACAACTAAATATGTAATGTCATCATTACTGACGTTTAAAAAGTCTGAAACTGGCATATTACCTACTTTCACTTCCCACCCACGGGTGGGAAATTTTCCACCCGTGAGAGGATTTTTTTTATGTTTATTTTGAGAGAAGATGTCTTTTTTATGTACTTACATATATTTAGGGATTATTGACATTATTAAATTGATCGTTATGGTCGAACTATTGTGAGATGCTACAGAAACCATTAACCCATGCGTAATTTATTTGCTTGAAAAGTTCAGTTCTTGTGGTACAGATGATGAACTCTTCATAATGACTGATGAAGGATTTGAGGAAGTAATTTCGCCAGAGAGCAAATTAGCAGTCTTCGTTTGATTGGAGAACGAAGTATCTACATAGCCTTTCGCCACGGTACTCGATTTCCATCCTCCCAATCTCTTTAATAATTGTAGAACATATCCTCCATTGTTTGTGAACAAAGTTGCTGCTGTACGCCGAAAACAATGCCCGGTATACTCACCGACGTTATTTAGTTTCAAAAACGATGCTATTCTTTTCGGACATTGCGATATGGAATTGTGTCCAAAGACTTAATTGGTGATTTTTTCAAATCTCATTTGCATGAAAAACCTCTCATTTTGAATTCGTGAACGGAGTTCCATATATTTCTTCACAATTTCAACCCATTTAGTGTTTAATATCAGAAACGATCGTGCTTGATATGTTTTTGTGTGAGGAATGATGATGCTGATCTTTTCTTCCAAAATATCAATATCTTGGACTTTCATCTTGAAAAGTTCATCACTTCTGCAGGCTCCCGAAAGGCCAATTACCAAACCAACCTAAAATGTTGAAAAATATTAATAAAAATAACTATTTCATTAGTGTTAGAATAATAACCTCCAGAACAAGAAATTCTTCTGGTGCTTCATCTAAGAAAGTATTAACGTTTCCTTGGGTAAGGGTATTTGATTTCTTCGGTTTATAATTGGTATTTTGCCTTTCTCAAAAGCCATTAATTTCCCATATTTTGATATGTCAACCTTGTCTCTGATAATTGAGGTTGCTTTTATCATGGAATACGTAGACCATAAGGTTGACGATTTCTTAGTCTTAGCCATTTCACTGAAGTAGGCAAGAACGATGTTTTCCGATGCAGCTTTTGTGACCCCTTTTTTGGCGCACCAATCTCTGTACGTATTATATGCTTTATCATACCTTGGTCTACTTTTTTGGGGCATAAGATTTCCTTCAGCTTTCTCCGCTGCTTCCTTCATGTCTGGCGGTGTGCACTCCAGCTCTATATCCGACATTTTATGAAAAAATTAAATCACATGGTCCGGACACTGACAAGAGCTGACAAATTTGAAGTGTTTATTAAACACCCGCCTACTCACCTACTCGCCTACTCATTGGGAAAATAGGTTATTTGTTGTTAGTTGTTATCGTCAGTCTTTGTAATTTTATTGTTGACGTTTAAGAAAAAATAATGTAAAATTCTCTTTTTTCCGAATTTTTGTTTAGAAGATTATAGTTGTGAATAAAATAGCATACAAACCTCGGTGGAAAGTTACATCACTGTCTCGAGATAGTAATGTAACACTTCCCACCTCGGTATGTAATATACTATTCTTGATTTGACGCATCTGTCAAAAATTTTCAAGAGCTCATCGTAAAGGTACCTACATTTGTTGGAATAAAACTATGAAGTCTTGAAAGTGGAAAAAAGGGTGTTGGATGAAACCAAGTAGAACCACAATATAATATATTCCAAGTCCAAGTAGGACCGATCAACTTGCTACCAGTTTCGCTAAAACATTACCATCATCAGGCTATAAAGAAGGTAATGTAGCGAACTTGTGGAATAAAATAATTCTTTTTTTGAATGCCAAGATAGGTATAGGTCATTGTACTTGAATTAACTTTACTTTAAAATTGTCCTAGCCTGTGAATGTGCACCCAAAGGATGGCCATTTGGTTAACTTCCGCAATTTTTGTGATCCTCCGGCTGCTTTCCATGCATTTTTCTTCTGGAACTCGTTGCACCTTTTTGGGAAGCTTTCGCTGTTTCGGCGCGTGTTGTGTTTTGTAGTTGCGCTTCGCGGACTGGAACTCCTCGCGGTGCTGTGGACTATGGTCGCTTATATTGTTGTAAGTCGACATTAAACACTAATAATTCATTTAGTCTTCAAACTCATTATACTGAGATTTTTTCACACCCCTTATTATATATTTCGACGTAAAATTGTTAACATTTCAACCCTTAATCGAAACTTAAATACAATATGTAACATTCGTAACTACACTGATAACTGAAAGTTTGCTAATTAGGGCCAAAAATACTACATTTAACGTTAACAACTTTGGTTGTAATTTCGTACCTTTTACATTCAACATTAGGATGTGTTTAACAAAATGAAACTCAGCCCGACTTTATTAATCACCTTATAAAGGCCTGTGTAATTAAACCATAAAGTTGAATATTTCAAAGCAACTTATTTCACACATTGCTGCTAAACATTTCAGATTTCCTCCAAACTCGGAAAGCATTCACTTGGGTGACTTAGTTCATTCTCAAATATGCAACTTCCTTAGGCTACTATTTAACTTTGAATGATTACATTCTACAACTACTGTCTTGTTGCATGACTCTACTTTATAATCCCATCCCTTAAATACGACGCTTTGTACGCAGATAAAACGTTCAGTCAGATGCTTCACAAAGGAGATTTGTTTTTGATACACTGGCGTCTGAAGGGGATTTATGTGAAACATTAAAATAGCTATAGATAACAAGAGGTAGTAAACATATTTTATCGTGTAAACTCTCCGCAACAAACAACCAGGGGCTATGAATTTCAGCCAATACCATTATACATTCTAAACTATATTCATGGATATCTAGGACACTTCTATCGAGCCCATCAATGGTTCCATGTCGTAGGACCGTTAAACTATATAATGCAGTTGTTTCATAGAATACCTAGCTATTCCATGAAATAACTGATTATATCTGTTAAAGTGTGAAATAGGTTATAAATTTGACACTTGAACTAGTTAGTCTATGAAATGACTATTCTTTAAATTAACCAGTAAGAGACAGTTACAGTGTGGAATAAACAAGTCATCTTAAATGAAATTAAGCTAATGATAGACAATTGAAATGAAAAAAAGGAAGTTCATCTAATTTATGCAGCGTATATGGTATTTATGGAGACGTACCATAAAATCATTCATCACAAGGATTACTGAAATGACATTTGTAATTACAAAAAACATTATTTGTAGCATAAAAACATTTTTTTGTTGACACACTGGGCTTTACACGAACAACAAGTTCTCTCCCCATGGCCTGGAATAGTTCATAAATGCAGTAGGGGTGGAAGGTAAATTTATTGGTCGTGCGAGGTATATGATATAGATTATTTTACACTTTAACGGGCTGCAGATCGTTATTCTATGAAATAACTAGTTAAACCATAGAATCCAAGAGAGTTTTACACTTCAAAGGACATTATCAGTTATTTCATGGAATAACTGGTTATTCCATAAAATAACGGATTCCATACTTATTTTGTTTGTTCGTATTTTATACGCTACATATACCGTTCATCCCGTTATTTCGTTACAGCATTGCTAGCTTATTACTTGCAAACGAACAATATTCATTCCTATGTACGGGGTTATTTCAAACAATGTATGGGTTTGAAATCATTCACCTGAGTGTATCACTGAAACACAGTGTCGTACCATTGCTAAGGGATACTGGATGTATTACATTCACAATGCTAAAATATATCACACATAAACTGACACGTTATAAGCTTCAATCAATCAACATAATATTAGATACATAACCCGCTATACCAACATCCAAATCTATTCTCTCATTCCAAAATAAGAATAGCACTACACACAACAGAGGTCACTGATTCCAATAACAGTGCCGTGCCATGCTGTATGAGGATATTAATTTCATGGAAATATTTATCTTGGATTTATCTATCACTCGAAGGATGTTGGATAACAGCGTTGCCAATTCTACTGCTTGTACGCTTTGCTCATTTCATAAAAAAAGCAGAGCCTTTGTGAACGAATAACACCGAAATTGGATTGTGCTTGAAATATGTGAATGGATCATGTGCATGAATAAAACGTGTGATAAAACGTGCAGAGTAAATACTACCTGATTGAGGAGTAACAAAACAGCAGACATGCCTAGGTAAAATGCTCAATTAGGTGTCTTTATGTATGTATATAGCTACACATAGATTCAAAAGTTTTGCATCACCTTCTTCGGATCCGAAGGAATTTTTTTGCGCTAACAATTTTTTGTTGGCTTGTTTACCAATGTTTACCATTCCAATATGTTCCATATTTTTTGCAATATACAGATGTTTACAGTTTTTTTGTAAGATAACATTTTAAGTGCGATCATTTTAACCTTCAAGACATTTGATTTTTACGATTAAGTGCAAACAGGTCATAAGTGAGATTGACCGTGCAAGAATAGTGGCTTTAGTTGAAGGAGGTCATTCTCAAAGGTTCGTGGCAAATAGAGTTGGCGTTTGGCAAAGTGATGTGTCTCGTGTATGGAACCGGTATCTCCAGACCAATTCTCTTCGTGATAGACCTAGAGGCGGTAGAAGGCGTGTTACTAATCAGCGGCAGAACCGCTATATCCACTTAACTATCCGAAGAAACCCGACCATGGCAATACCAGCACTCCAAAGAGATATGAGACATACGTTGGGAGTTCAAGTATCGATCTCGACATTACGAAGACGAATACTTGCGACAGGTTTGAGGTGTCGCCGACCAATAAGAGTGCCCAGACTACAACCTGAGCACAGAGTTCGCCGACTAAAGTGGGCGCAAAGGTGGAAATACTCTTTATTAAAAGTTCTCATGCAGGTTCTCACTTAACCTTTTCTTTAAAAAGAATCAATTTGTATTTAATTTATTCAATTTCTAAGAATACTTTTTATGGTTAAAGCTAGTTTATTATTGGATAATAAAAATTTTTGACAAATATACACGTTTTTTTTTTTATTGAAACTAATTATTTGATTAATCTCTGATCCATTTATAATGAACACATTTTTTTTTTCGGAGATTTAGGGTGATGCAAAACCTTTGAATCTATGTGTACAAATATCACTTTATTATCAATATGTACTTTACTATGGAAAACTTGAAAACTTGAAAAACCTGATTGAAATGAAGGTTCATTAATTTATGAATGCTTATAAATTAAGAGAATTGTAAGTTGATCACCGCTACTGAATTGTTCCAACTATTTTGATAATTTTTATTCACAAAGGTAGCTTCCGTGAGCATTCATAAATATGTAATAAAAGTAGTCTACAATTTTCAATAAATCTCGATAGGTACTGACCATGAATGGCAAATTTTCATAATTTCTTTCATCTTCCGAGTTATCGTTGAATATTATAACAGGTCTTGAATTTGAATGAAAATCCAACTGATTGTATACAATTAAGTAATAAGCACAACCTTCGAGTCCTATTAACACGAACCAGCCACGCAGTGCGGGTTGCCCTCTTTGAACTATCAATATCTTTATTGATGCGCCACTGGGCGAGAATATGAACTGGTTGGAAACGAACTTAAAATAAAAAAGAAAACGAAACGTTTGAAAGAAATGAAAGCCTTTGATCACAACGGATTACTTAATATATACCGCGTAGGGAAAATGTATATGCATTAAGGTATCAAAGAAGTTTGTAATCGGTATGTGTATGAGATACCTGGAAATATAAAAGACATTTAAAACATGACAAGAAATACAATTTAACTTTGAGTATTTTTGAAATGGTTACAAAGTCTTGAAGTAGACACAATAATCCACTATTATTAATTAAATGCTCTAACCAATATTCTTGACAATATCATTTGAGAATCTACATAGTCAACCCTGAGACGCCTAAGAACGTGCAATGTACTTGGGAAGGTATTATTATCATTATATTGCTGTCATTACGAAATCCTCACTGCTTCCACAAGCCAAACCAAGCTTTCGAGATCTCTTAACCATAGATGAAAAAATACTTATAGATGGGAAACTGACCCGTGGCGCCCTCTATTTGTACGTGTGGCGCCACCTTGAGAGTCCCGTCAGTACCTCAACACAAATGATGGCTGTGAATTTCGCATGGAGCTAGTATTAAGAGGAGTCGCTACGCCTTTCATAAAAGTGGTATCGGTTTCGCCATTTTACTACCACTTCTCTGTCAACTTGACATTAGTATTGTTTTGTGGATGTGAATTGGGTACTTTTGGATTTTCTTTTTGTTAGTGTCGTTTTTTTCTATTTTGATAATTGAACAATAATGATTTCTTGTGCTTCCCGAAGTTGTACAAGTAGAGACAGTGTAAATACTAAAAAATCATCAGGAACAACATATCATAGGTTAGTAAACAATCGAAACAGGACTGTACTGGAATATATTCCTTTGTGCTTCAATAAGTTTTACTTAACTTTATGTAAAGAAAAATGTGATTTTTCTTTAAATATTCCCGCACATCAGGCGTCATCAAGGCAGAATTGTTCATTTATAGTCCATAGTCCATAGTGAACGATTATTATCTGGCTGTCATGAAAAAGCATCAATGTCAAAGTACTTTTTCGAATTAATTCTTATAAACGGAAGGATAATTTATAATAATTGTGTTTTAGGATCGACATTGTAATTAATAACATTAAATGTCGTTTCTCTTCTTACAGGTTAGTTAATTAGTTAGTTTTTGTTACTTTAAACGATTTATGTAAACCATGTGTCATAAAACACAATAAATCTTTTCTTACAGAGAAACTCAGCTTGTTTTGGATTTACTGTGTCGTCCTAATCACTACAAATAAAAACCACCATATCATCTTATAAAACGACATTTATTGTCAAAATAAAAATGGAAAAATTAAAATTCACTTTTCAAGTTAAAGCAATGATAGACGGAAAGTCAAACTACATTGCCGTAACCTCAATTGCCACACAAGACGACAAAGTTTTCTTAATTCCGGAGGAATATCAAGCAGTATCACAGTATCACCAACATGTCCAGACCTCAAAAGCTTTCGCTACAATGAGAAATACATTGAAGAAAAGATATCAAAGCAGAAGCGTATGGATAAGAATGACAGAGGATCTATTACAAACATACTGTGATGAAGATGAAAACATGGTTTTCCAGGACCAATTCCTTGAGGAAATTACCGAGGAACAGTCGGCTAGTGCCAATAAGAAGAATTTGGAGGAACCTTTAGTGAAAATTCTGGAAAAATTGATTGAAAGTCAACAAAACAAAGAAAAACAAAGTATAAAAAAGTTAGCCGATAGGTTTGTGATTGAAAAATTTGATGGAAAAAGTGTGAGTGCTTATAACTGGATGGAAACATTTGAAAAGGAGTGTACAAGGTTTAATGTAGCAGAAGAAGAAAAAATTGAAATTCTTAGATTATTTCTTGAGAAATCCTGCACTGATTGGTATTCTTCCATGATGATCAAACATAGTTTACAATCGGAGTGGTCTGAATGGAAATCAAACTTTTTGCAAACCTATGCCAGTAAAGGTAGGTCTACAAGCAAGTATGCTTTATTTTTCAAGTATCAATCAGGGTCTCTTCTAGAATATGCCATAAGAAAAGAAAAACTTCTACTAGAAGTAAGAAAAACAATAGATAACGGGACTCTTATTGACATCATTGCCGCTGGCTTACCGGACTTTATAACAGATAGAATCAACAAAGAGGAAATTGTAGAAACAAAAGATTTATTCAATGAACTTGGCAAGTTAGAACATTAAGTTGCAAAGAAGAAATTTATCAAAAAAAAGATGATAAGCCAATGAAGGAAAAATGTAGTATTTGTGAAAGTTTACAAAAAGGTGTGCGATATCATTCAGAAGATTCCTGTTGGTTCAAAACAAAAATTAATACTGGAAAAGAAAGAAATTATAAACAAATAAAGCATATTAACAATTCAGAATTGGAATGTGAACTACAGAGAGAAGAACCAAAAAACTAATAGTGCCGCCATTAATTAAAGTAAAATTATTATTGAATAAGAGTATTAATATATATGGCATCTATGACTCTGGTTCAAATGTGTCATTGATAAATTCAAAGTTATTGAGGATAAACAACAAAGAATTAAGTTACTCAAGCAATACTAATTTAAAAACAATTAATGGCGTTAGAAAGGCAAATGGCTTAATAACACTAGACATAACCATATTTAATGTGGAGAAAAAAATGAATGTTTTCGTAATAGACAAAGAGCATTTTGATTACGATTTTTTAATCGGATTAGATTGTATAAAAGAATTTTTCTTAGTTCAAAATGAAAACTTGGAAATCTTTCAGAAAGTTCCTATACAAAAAACTGAAGTTGTTTCTAAGGAAACAAATAAATCGAGTATTGACATTTCTAAGCATATGAAGTCAGATAATTGGATAAATTTCAACGAGAACATTGAAGAAAATTTTAAAATATGGGTAAATCATCTAGATTACCAACAACAAGCAGTAATTGACGACCTAATTTCAAAAAATAAATCTACATTTGCAAAGGATAAATATGACATTGGAATGGTTACCGATTATGAAGCACACATTGATCTGTCAATAGAAAAATATTGCAGTAAAAGGCCATATCGTTGCACAATAGAAGATAGAAAAGAAATTGAAAATCAAATTGGGAAACTATTAGAAAAAAAAAATAATAGAAGAATCATATAGTCCGTTCGCAGCTCCAGTTACATTGGCTTACAAAAGAGATGAAAATAAAAAGTCAAGATTGTGCATAGATTTTCGAGACCTAAATAAGATTGTTGTTCCACAATCACAACCGTTTCCCCTCATTGAGGACCTAATCGTGAAAACTAGAGATTGCAAGTATTTCTCTACACTGGACCTGAATTCAGCGTTTTGGTCAATACCTTTGCGTGTCACAGACAGATACAAAACTGCATTCGTCACCCAAGATGGCCATTTTCAATGGACCTGCTTGCCATTCGGCTTAAAGACGTCCCCGGCTATATTTCAAAGAATAATGTGTAACATAATACGAAAACACCACCTTGGACATTTCACAGTATGTTACATTGATGACATCTTATTATTCTCAAAATCATTCTCAGAACATGTCAGATATCTGGAGCAGCTGTTTCAAGCAATTAAAAGTGAAGGCTTGAGACTAAAATTTTCTAAATGTATTTTTGCAGCCGACTCAGTCAAGTACATACTTAGGTCACATAATACAGAATAATTCAATTAGACCTCTGAAAGACAACCTAATATCAATAAAAAATTTCCCTATTCCAAAAACACAGAAAAATGTGAGACAATTCTTAGGAAAAATATATATATTTAATGTTTGTAGATTTCTTAGAATTCCATCAATAAGAGATAAGTGGTTGAAATTTGTGAAAAGAGGTTCTTGGCAGCCAACAAAATACAGTGTTTCTATATTATCAATTTCATCTTGTCAAAAGGACGATAATGTGCACTTTAACGAAGAAAACCACCTCTAATCAAAAATTCAAAAAGCCGCTACGCTATACCTAGGTGAAAAGGAATTTCACTAGTGAATATATTTTATTTGAAAATTTAAATAGTCCGGCTCTGCCGTCGACGCCATATTGCTAACATCACAATGTCACTCATGTGATACCACTTTCCTATTATAAGATAGTCGACTGTGTCATCTCCTCTTAATAGTAGCTCCATGGAATTTCGCTAACAGCCGAAAAAGAAGATTCCTGTAATTTTACAGTTTTTGGCGGCATATTCGAAATTACTGTTATTTTAGTTTTATTGCAAAATGACATTTATGGTCCATTTTTTGATATTATATTCAAAGTTACTCAACATTAGATTGATATTACAATAATAACAATCAAATAGTCAAGTAAAATCGAATGAAGTGTCAAAAAATGACCACAATGCCTGAAGTGAGAAAAATAAAGCAATAATCATCAGGTTCATATATTTTATTGAATAAAAAAGGTAGAACGTGTCGCGGGACACACGGTAGGAACTTTAGTTCCTTTTAAGCAAAAGTTATATAATACATCTGACCTTATAGATAAACAATTTGCATATTCTTTGGTGGTTGAGTAGTAAGCACACCAGACTCTCACGCGGTAGACCCGGGTTCGATTCTCGAAGAATTTTTTTATTGTTAATTTTATTTTTAAATAATCATTCTGCTTGATATTAATAACGACAACAGAGAGACGTTTGAAATATTTAGCAGAATATTCATTGTTATAGATAATGGTACGGTACCCTCCATGAGGGAGTCTGACTGGCAACATCTACTTATAACAGCATCGTATATTTAAAAAAGGAAACCGTAGCATTATACAAATTGGACATTCGTTTACCACAAAATTAGTGGAAACATAAAATTGAATTGTTAAATTTTTAATTTGAAGTTATATTACAGTTTATAGAAATTTTTATTTTCTAGATTTTTTCCCAAGTGGGTCGTAGAAAAAATATGCTGCTTGACTCGTGTGGATTGTCCATATCGCACTTGAACGATTGAGCACTCCGCCTACGGCGTCGTGCTTCATCTTCGTCCTCGTGCGATATGGCCATCATATCCACACTAGTTGCACAAACTACAATTTTTTTCAAAATATGCCGTTTTACATTTAAAAACTACCTGCCAAATGTCAAATCAATTTATCAATCCATTTTAAAGTTATCGAATTAAAACATTCAAGTTTTCAAAATTTCAACACCCTGTATTTCTAAAAGTAGCAAGACCCCTTAATCGCGCAAAAAAAATTATGGAAATAATAGTAAAAATTTATCCTAACAAATTCAAGTAGATCACTAGCACTGCGAATACCAGCTTTGCATAGAATTTCAATATAGCATCGGTATACGCGTTTAGTACTCGTCACTCATCTTTTTTTCAATTTAAAGAAACGTCAATATAACTTGTCAAAAAAGTCTCTCTCAGAAGCACTGGATTAAGAATATTTATTTACAAAAATGAACAAATAAAATAGTCCGTATAAATTGATAACAAATACTAAAAATAGAATAGAATGGGTAATTCAGGAGCTATCGATGGACGTGTCATTATAATAGATCTCGGTGGTTGAGTGGTAAACATGTCAGACTCTCACGCGGTAGACCTAGGTTCGATTCCCCATGAAACATTTTTTTTATTAATGATTTTATTTTTAAATAATTATTCTGCTTGATATTGATAACAACAACAGGTAGACGCTTGAAATATTTCGTATTTTGCATATTTATTGTAGATAGAGGTACGATACCTACCCTTCGTGCGGGAGTCCGACTGGCAACATCTACTTATAACAGCTTCGCATATTTAAAAAGGGAAACCGTAACATTGTACAAATTGTACATTTAAGAACTGTACGTTTATCACAAAAAAATTAGTGAAGACATAAAATTGAATTGGTACGATTATAAATAAGATTGTTGAACATTTTAAATTTCAAGTTATATTTATTTTACAGTATATTCAAATGTTTATTTTCTAGATTTTTTCTTGAAGGGATCGTAGAAAAAATATAATGTTCGAATCGTGTGGATTGTCCATATCCACACTAGTTGCACAAACTACTATTCTGCACAGTTTACAAAATGGAAATGTAGGCCATCAGTTAACTAAACGGATATAATTTCATATACATCCTAGAACGTATATGAAATCCACCAATCAGCATTCGAGTTGAGTATCCGTCATTCATCTTTTTTCAATTTAAAAGAAACGTCGAAATAACTTGTCAAAGTTTCTCATAGAAGCGCACTGGATCAAGAATATTCATTTACAAAGATAAACTTGAAAGAAATAATCCGTACAAATTACCAACAAATAATACTTAAAACAGAATAAAATGGGTATTTGAGGAGACCTCAGATTTTATAAAATTATGTAATAGGTACATCTGACGTTATAGATAAACAATTTTCATATCTCTCAGTGGTTGAGTAGTAAGCAATCCAGACTCTCATGCCGTAGACCCGGGTTCGATTCCCGTGAAAAAGTTTTTTTTTAATTGTTACTTTTATTTCAAAAAATAATTATTCTGCTTGATAATAATAACAACAACAGGTAGACGTTTGAAATATTTAGCAGAATATTCATTATTATAGATAGTGGTACGGAACCTTTCATGAGGGAGTCCGACTGGCAACATCCACTTAGAACAGCATCGTATATTTAAACAGCATCGTATATTTAAAAAATGAAACCGTAGCCCTATACAAATTTCAAGAACTGTACGTTTACCACAAAATTAGTGGAAACATAAAATTGAATTGTAAAATTTTTAATTTGAAGTTAGGTATATTACAGTTTATAGAAATTTTTATTTTCTAGATTTTTTCTTAAGTGGATCGTGGAAAAAATATGCTGCTCGACTCGTGTGGATTGTCTGTATCGCTCTTGAACGATTGAGCACTCCGCCTACGGCGTCGTGCTCAAACTTCGTCCTCGTGCGACATGGCCATCATATCCACACTAGTTGCACAAACTACAATTTCTTTCAAAATATGCCCTTTTACATTTAAAAACAACCTGCCAAATGACAAATCAATTTATCCATCCATTTTAAAGTTATCGAATTAAAACATTCAAGCTTTCAAAATTTCAACACCCTGTATTTCGAAAAGTAAATGTGCTAGACCCCTTAATCGCGCAAAACAAATTATGGAAATAATAGTAAAAATTTATCCGTACAAATTCAAGTAGATCACTAGCACTGCGAATACCAGCTTTGCATAGAATTTCAATATAACATCGGTGGTTCAGTGGTTAGAATGCTTGCATTGTACGCGGACGGCCCGGGTTCAAATCCGGGTAGGAGCATATTTATTATTATGAATCGCTGCTTCGTAAACGAGAGAGAGAGACTAAGGAGGCACAAGCACGCAAGGCACATAACGAAGAAATGTAACGTAACGTTTCGTAACGTAACGCGTAACGGTCAGATCTTTTGCGTCGCGACCCCTGGTCGCTCAAACATAACCTGGCATAAAGAACTAAAGTTCCAAAAAAGAATACTATAAATGAAACGTTTTTTTCACATATACAAATATATTACATATACGAATATGTTTTCTTGACTTTCTAGTCATGTGTACTCAGCTATAAAGATATTCACCTTCGAAACTAAAAAGCATTGTTACAGTTTCCTGTAGTATTGTAGTAGATATTGTATTGTAGTAGATACTT
This sequence comes from Galerucella pusilla, assembly GCA_910591695.1. Taxonomy (NCBI): domain Eukaryota; kingdom Metazoa; phylum Arthropoda; class Insecta; order Coleoptera; family Chrysomelidae; genus Galerucella; species Galerucella pusilla. The sequence goes on along the minus strand of CAJUYI010002471.1, from coordinate 10,086 downwards.
TTAAATTAAAATTCAGATTCTTATTGCATTTAACACTCTTTCACCTGTGATATTCAAGAAACAGCAGCATAAGCATATAACAAATAGTAGATATGATATGTTAATGGTATTGACCCTACCTTGTATTGCTCACATACTGTACATAATATTTATTCATGCAAAGGACTCCAATTTGAAAGTATAACTGCTGGAATTATCGGTAATTTCCTTATTTTTCAATTTTCTACAAACCGCTTAACCTCTATTCCATTAACCTAAATCATCCATAAACACAATACCTCATAAAAAGTACAAGCGACTCCACTCACCAACGATCTCTAGTCTGAAATAAAATGAGTGTGTGTGCTTTCAATGGGCCACGATATTCCGTTTGGCGTATTAAAACGGATTTATTCCAAATCTAAGAATCGATAAACTAAGGAATACTTTATGCTCACACTATATTCATAAAATGAGAACGATTTTTATACTGAATATATAAATAACAGTGACAACAGCTCTTATACTTTTTTTATTTAGTAATAAACTGCATCAACCACCTTGGGTTATCAGCTGTGGTAGGGTACATGAAAAATAATAACAGATTTGGAACAGTAGTTGAAAAATGAGTTCAACTTTTAATTTTCTTAAATTCGCTTTGGATTTAAAAAAATGTATAGTTATGTTTGAAAAAGTTTGACTCCATTTTCATACCACTTTCGAATACTTACAACCGCTTAGGAGATAACCAGCAGGGGCAAATTTAAAAGTTAAAGCCGAAGTATGGCGGTTCGATTCGCCGCTGTGGTGAAGTTCTTTTCCTTTTCTCATTTAGTTCTTCCCTGACAAAACCATGACCTCGTTAAGCATCTGGGGATGCCCACAGCAGGTTCGGGTCCGTTCATCAGAGTTGACGATCCTACTCTTGCGAGTTCGTCAACTTTTTCATTGCCTGCGATTCCTTCATGACCTGGGACCCACTCCAGTGTCACACTGTTCCGAGTCGCCAGTCTTCTAAGTTCTTCGCCGCATTCCCATACTAGCCGAGATGTCACCCTATAGCTCTGAAGTGCTTTAAGGGTGGCTTGACTGTCATTGTAGATCCTGATCTGCCTGTTGTTGTAGGCTCTCATATTATTAGCCCTTGCACATGCACATAGACCTCTGCTTGAAATACAAAAGCGTATTTGCCAAGCGAGACGATCCCTTCATATTTGCTCGTCTTGCTGTATATGCCCGCTCCGGTGCCGAG